>JBBPBR010001342.1:76027-162363 GCA_037974775.1 Cicer pinnatifidum | reverse complement strand
TTGTGCATCCAATAAGTTGAGTTCTGTCATTGGATTAACATTTAGGTCATTTTCGTCCTCCCTAGGCATATTCTTGTCCAATTAGGGTTTTTAACCAATCTTGTGCATCCAATAGGTGTGTTTGTGTCATTGGATGATCAATTAGGTTATTTTCGTCCTCTCTAGGCTTATTCTTGTCCAATTAGCGTTTTTAACCAATCTTGTGCATCCAATAGGTGTGTTTGTGTCATTGGATGATCAATTAGGTTATTTTCGTCCTCCCTAGGCTTATTCTTGTCCAATTAGCGTTTTTAACTAATCTTGTGCATCCAATAAGTTCATTTGTGTCATTGGATGATCAATTAGGTCATTTTCGTCCTCCCTAGGCATATTCTTGTCCAATTAGGGTTTTTAACCAATCTTGTGCATCCAATAGGTCTGTTTGTGTCATTGGATGATCAATTAGGTCATTTTCGTCCTCCCTAGGCATATTCTTGTCCAATTAGGGTTTTTAACCAATCTTGTGCATCCAATAGGCGTGTTTGTGTCATTGGATGATCAATTAGGTCATTTTCGTCCTCCCTAGGCATATTCTTGTCCAATTAGGGTTTTTAACCAATCTTGTGCATCCAATAGGTGTGTTTGTGTCATTGGATGATCAATTAGGTCATTTTCGTCCTCCCTAGGCATATTCTTGTCCAATTAGGGTTTTTAACCAATCTTGTGCATCCAATAGGTGTGTTTGTGTCATTGGATGATCAATTAGGTCATTTTCGTCCTCCCTAGGCTTATTCTTGTCCAATTAGGGTTTTTAACCGATCTTGTGCATCCAATAGGTGTGTTTTCTTCATTGGATGATCAATTAGGTCATTTTCGTCCTCCCTAGGCATATTCTTGTCCAATTAGGGTTTTTAACCAATCTTGTGCATCCAATAGGTGTGTTTGTGTCATTGGATGATCAATTAGGTCATTTTCGTCCTCCCTAGGCTTATTCTTGTCCAATTAGGGTTTTTAACCAATCTTGTGCATCCAATAGGTGTGTTTGCGTCATTGGATGATCAATTAGGTCATTTTCGTCCTCCCTAGGCTTATTCTTGTCCAATTAGGGTTTTTAACCGATCTTGTGCATGCAATAGGTGTGTTTGTGTCATTGGATGATCAATTAGGTCATTTTCGTCCTCCCTAGGCTAATTCTTGTCGAATTAGGGTTTTTAACCAATCTTGTGCATCCGATAAGTTTGTTTGTGTCATTGAATTAATATTTAGGTCATTTTCGTCCTCCCTAGGCATATTCTTGTCCAATTAGGGTTTTTAACCAATCTTGTGCATCCAATAGGTGTATTTGTGTCATTGGATGATCAATTAGGTCATTTTCGTCCTCCCTAGGCGTATTCTTGTCCAATTAGGGTTTTTAACCAATCTTGTGCATCCAATAGGTGTGTTTGTGTCATTGGATGATCAATTAGGTCATTTTCGTCCTCCCTAGGCTTATTCTTGTCCAATTAGGGTTTTTAACCAATCTTGTGCATCCAACAACTTTGATTGTGTCATTGAATTAATATTTAGGTCATTTTCGTCCTCCCTAGGCATATTCTTGTCCAATTAGGGTTTTTAACCAATCTTGTGCATCCAATAGGTGTGTTTGTGTCATTGGATGATCAATTAGGTCATTTTCGTCCTCCCTAGGCTTATTCTTGCCCAATTAGGGTTTTTAACCAATCTTGTGCATCCAATAAGTTCATTTGTGTCATTGGATTAACTTTTAGGTCATTTTCGTCCTCCATAGGCATATTCTTGTCCAATTAGGGTTTTTAACCATTCTTGTGTTTCCAATAGGTGTGTTTGTGTCATTGGATGATCAATTAGGTCATTTTCGTCCTCACTAGGCTTATTCTTGTCCAATTAGGGTTTTTAACCAATCTTGTGCATCCAATAGGTGCGTTTGTGTCATTGGATGATCAATTAGGTCATTTTCGTCCTCCCTAGGCTTATTCTTGTCCAATTAGGGTTTTTAACCAATCTTGTGCATCCAATAACTTTGTTTGTGTCATTGAATTAATATTTAGGTCATTTTCGTCCTCCCTAGGCATATTCTTGTCCAATTAGGGTTTTTAACCAATCTTGTGCATCCAATAGGTGTGTTTGTGTCATTGGATGATCAATTAGGTCATTTTCGTCCTCCCTAGGCTTATTCTTGTCCAATTAGGGTTTTTAACCAATCTTGTTCATCCAATAGGTGTGTTTGTGTCAATGGATGATCAATTAGGTCGTTTTCGTCGTCCCTAGGCTTATTCATGTCCAATTAGGGTTTTTAACCAATCTTGTGCATCCAATAGGTGTGTTTGTGTCATTGGATGATCAATTAGGTCATTTTCGTCCTACCTAGACTTATTCTTGTCAAATTAGGGTTTTTAATCAATCTTGTGCATCCAATAACTTTGTTTGTGTCATTGAATTAATATTTAGGTCATTTTCGTCCTCCCTAGGCATATTCTTGTCCAATTAGGGTTTTTAACCAATCTTGTGCATCCAATAGGTGTGTTTGTGTCATTGGATGATCAATTAGGTCATTTTCGTCCTCCCTAGGCTTATTCTTGTCCAATTAGGGTTTTTAACCAATCTTGTGCTTCCAATAACATTGTTTTTGTCATTGAATTAATATTTAGGTTATTTTCGTCCTCCCTAGGCATATTCTTGTCTAATTAGGGTTTTTAACCAATCTTGTGCATCCAATAGGTGTGTTTGTGTCATTGGATGATGAATTAGGTCATTTTCGTCCTCCCTAGGCTTATTCTTTTCCAATTAGGGTTTTTAACCAATCTTGTGCATCCAATAAGTTCATTTGTGTCATTGGATTAACATTTAGGTCATATCCGTCCTCCCTAGGCATATTCTTGTCCAATTAGGGTTTTTAACCAATCTTGTGCATTCAATAGGTGTGTTTGTGTCATTGGATGATCAATTAGGTCATTTTCGTCCTCCCTTGGCTTATTCTTGTCCAATTAGGGTTTTTAACCAATCTTGTGCATCCAATAGGTGTGTTTGTGTCATTGGATGATCAATTAGGTCATTTTCGTTCTCCCTAGGCTTATTCTTGTCCAATTAGGGTTTTTAACCAATCTTATGCATCCAATATGTTCATTTGTGTTATTGGATTAACATTTAGGTCATATTCGTGCTCCCTAGGCATATTCTTGTCCAATTTGGGTTTTTAACCAATCTTGTGCATCCAATAGGTGTGTTTGTGTCATTGGATGATCAATTAGGTCATTTTCGTCCTCCCTAGGCATATTCTTGTCCAATTAGGGTTTTTAACCAATCTTGTGCATCCAATAGGTGTGTTTGTGTCATTGGATGATCAATTAGGTCATTTTCGTCCTCCCTAGGCTTATTCTTGTCCAATTAGGGTTTTTAACCAATCTTGTGCATCCAATAACTTTGTTTGTGTCATTGAATTAATATTTAGGTCATTTTCGTCCTCCCTAGGCATATTCTTGTCCAATTAGGGTTTTTAACCAATCTTGTGCATCCAATAGGTGTGTTTGTGTCATTGGATGATCAATTAGGTCATTTTCGTTCCCCCTAGGCTTATTCTTGTCCAATTAGGGTTTTTCACCAATCTTGTGCATCCAATAACTTTGTTTGTGTCATTGAATTAATATTTAGGTCATTTTCGTCCTCCCTAGGCATATTCTTGTCCAATTAGGGTTTTTAACCAATCTTGTGCATCCAATAGGTGTGTTTGTGTCATTGGATGATCAATTAGGTCATTTTCGTCCTCCCTAGGCTTATTCTTGTCCAATTAGGGTTTTTAACCAATCTTGTGCATCCAATAACTTTGTTTGTGTCATTGAATTAATATTTAGGTCATTTTCGTCCTCCCTAGGCATATTCTTGTCCAATTAGGGTTTTTAACCAATCTTGTGCATCCAATAGGTGTGTTTGTGTCATTGGATGATCAATTAGGTCATTTACGTCCTCCCTAGGCTTATTCTTGTACAATTAGGGTTTTAACCAATCTTGTGCATCCAATAACTTTGTTTGTGTCATTAAATTAATATTTAGGTCATTTTCTTCCTCCCTAGGCATATTCTTGTCCAATTAGGGTTATTAACCAATCTTGTGCATCCAATAGGTGTGTTTGTGTCATTGGATGATCAATTAGGTCATTTTCGTCCTCCCTATGCATATTCTTATCCAATTAGGGTTTTTAACCAATCTTGTGAATCCAATAGGTGTGTTGTGTCATGGGATGATCAATTAGGTCATTTTCGTCCTCCTTAGGCATATTCTTGTCCAATTTGGGTTTTTAACCAATCTTGTGCATCCAATAGGTGTGTTTGTGTCATTGGATGATCAATTAGGTCATTTTCGTCCTCCCTAGGCATATTCTTGTCCAATTAGGGTTTTTAACCAATCTTGTGCATCCAATAGGTGTGTTTGTGTCATTGGATGATCAATTAGGTCATCTTCATCCTCCCTAGGCTTATTCTTACCCAATTAGGGTTTTTAACCAATCTTGTGCATCCAATAAGTTGAGTTGTGTCATCGGATTAACATTTAGGTTATTTTCGTCCTCCCTAGGCTTATTCTTGTCCAATTAGGGTTTTTAACGAATCTTGTGCATCCAATAGGTGTGTTTGTGTCATTGGATGATCAATTAGGTCATTTTCGTCCTCCCTAGGCTTATTCTTGCCCAATTAGGGTTTTTAACCAATCTTGTGCATCCAATAAGTTGAGTTGTGTCATTGGATTAACATTTAGGTCATTTTCGTCCTCCCTAGGCTTATTTTGTCCGATTAGGGTTTTTAACCAATCTTGTGCATCCAATAGGTGTGTTTGTGTCATTGGATGATCAATTAGGTCATTTTCGTCGTCCCTAGGCTTATTCTTGTCCAATTAAGGTTTTTAACCAATCTTGTGTATCCGATAAGTTTGTTTGTGTCATTGAATTAATATTTAGGTCATTTTCGTCCTCCCTAGGCATACTCTTGTCCAATTAGGGTTTTTAACCTATCTTGTGCATCCAATAGGTGTGTTTGTGTCATTGGATGATCAATTAGGTCATTTTCGTCCTCCCTAGGCTTATTCTTGCCCAATTAGGGTTTTTAACCAATCTTGTGCATCCAATAAGTTGAGTTGTGTCATTGGATTAACATTTAGGTCATTTTGTCCTCCCTAGGCTTATTCTTGTCCAATTAGGGTTTTTAACCAATCTTGTGCATCCAATAAGTTCATTTGTGTCATTGGATTAACATTTAGGTCATTTTTGTCCTCCCTAGGCATATTCTTCTCCAATTAGAGTTTTAGACCAATCTTGTGCATCTAATAGGTGTGTTTGTGTCATTGGATGATCAATTAGGTTATTTTCGTCCTCCCTAGGCTTATTCTTGTCCAATTAGGGTTTTTAACTAATCTTGTGCATCCAATAAGTTCGTTTGTGTCATTGGATGATCAATTAGGTCATTTTCGTCCTCCCTAGGCATATTCTTGTCCAATTAGGGTTTTTAACCAATCTTGTGCATCCAATAGGTGTGTTTGTGTCATTGGATGATCAATTAGGTCATTTTCGTCCTCCCTAGGCTTATTCTTGTCTAATTCGGGTTTTAAACCGATCTTGTGCATCCAATAGGTGTGTTTGTGTCATTGGATGATCAATTAGGTCATTTTCGTCCTCCCTAGGCTTATTCTTGTCCAATTAGGGTTTTTAACCAATCTTGTGCATCCAATAAGTTGAGTTGTGTCATTGGATTAATATTTAGGTCATTTTCGTTCTCCCTACGCTTATTTTTGTCCAATTAGGGTTTTTAACCAATCTTGTGCATACAATAGGTGTGTTTGTGTCATTGGATGATCAATTAGGTCATTTTCGTCCTCCCTAGGCATATTCTTGTCCAATTAGGGTTTTTAACCAATCTTGTGCATCCAATAGGTGTGTTTGTGTCATTGGATGATCAATTAGGTTATTTTCGTCCTCCCTAGGCTTATTCTTGTCCAATTAGGAGTTTTAACCAATCTTGTGCATCCAATAAGTTTGTTTGTGTCATTGAATTAATATTTAGGTCATTTTCGTCCTCCCTAGGCATATTCTTGTCCAATTACGGTTTTTAACCAATCTTGTGCATCCAATAAGTTCATTTGTGTCATTGGATTAACTTTTATGTCATTTTCGTCCTCCCTAAACTTATTCTTGTCCAATTAGGAGTTTTAACCAATCTTGTGCATCCAATAAGTTTGTTTGTGTCATTGAATTAATATTTAGGTCATTTTCGTCCTCCCTAGGCATATTCTTGTCCAATTAGGGTTTTTAACCAATCTTGTGCATCCAATAGGTGTGTTTGTGTCATTGGATGATCAATTAGGTCATTTTCGTCCTCCCTAGGCTTATTCTTGCCCAATTAGGGTTTTTAACCAATCTTGTGCATCCAATAAGTTGAGTTGTGTCATTGGATTAACATTTAGGTCATTTTCGTCCTCCCTAGGCTTATTGTTGTCCAATTAGGGTTTTTAGCCAATCTTGTGCATCCGATAGGTGTGTTTGTGTAATTGGATGATCAATTAGGTCATTTACGTCCTCCCTAGGCTTATCCTTGTCCAATTAGGGTTTTTAACCAATCTTGTGCATGCAATACCTTTGTTTGTGTCATTGAATTAATATTTAGGTCATTTTCGTCCTCCCTAGGCATATTCTTGTCCAATTAGGGTTTTTAACCAATCTTGTGCATCCAATAGGTGTGTTTGTGTCATTGGATGATCAATTAGGTCATTTTCGTCCTCCCTAGGCTTATTCTTGTCCAATTAGGGTTTTTAACCAATCTTGTGCATCCAATAAGTTCATTAGTGTCATTGGATGATCAATTAGGTCATTTTCGTCCTCCCTAGGCATGTTCTTGTCCAACTAGGGTTTTTAACCAGTCTTGTGCATCCAATAGGTGTGTTTGTGTCATTGGATGATCAATTAGGTCATTTTCGTCCTCCCTAGGCTTATTCTTGTCCAATTAGGGTTTTTAACCAATCTTGTGCATCCAATAAGTTCATTAGTGTCATTGGATGATCAATTAGGTCATTTTCGTCCTCCCTAGGCTTGTTCTTGTCCAACTAGGGTTTTTAACCAATCTTGTGCATCCAATAGGTGTGTTTGTGTCATTGGATGATCAGATAGGTCATTTTCGTCCTCCCTAGGGTTATTCTTGTCCAATTAGGGTTTTTAACCAATCTAGTGCATCCAATAAGTTGAGTTGTGTCATTGGATTAACATTTAGGTCATTTTCGTTCTCCCTAGGCTTATTCTAGTCCAATTAGGGTTTTTAACCAATCTTGTGCATCCAATAAGTTCATTTGTGTTATTGGATGAACATTCAGGTCATATTCGTCATCCCTAGGCATATTCTTGTCCAATTAGGGTTTTTAACCAATCTTGTGCATCCAATAGGTGTGTTTGTGTCATTGGATGATCAATTAGGTCATTTTCGTCCTCCCTAGGCTTATTCTTGTCCAATTAGGGTTTTTAACCAATCTTGTGCATCCAATAAGTTCATTAGTGTCATTGGATGATCAATTAGGTCATTTTCGTCCTCCCTAGGCATGTTCTTGTCCAACTAGGGTTTTTAACCAATCTTGTGCATCCAATAGGTGTGTTTGTGTCATTGGATGATCAGATAGGTCATTTTCGTCCTCCCTAGGGTTATTCTTGTCCAATTAGGGTTTTTAACCAATCTAGTGCATCCAATAAGTTGAGTTTTGTCATTGGATTAACATTTAGGTCATTTTCGTTCTCCCTAGGCTTATTCTAGTCCAATTAGGGTTTTTAACCAATCTTGTGCATCCAATAAGTTCATTTGTGTTATTGGATTAACATTTAGGTCATATTCGTCATCCCTAGGCATATTCTTGTCCAATTAGGGTTTTTAACCTATCTTGTGCATCCAATAGGTGTGTTTGTGTCATTGGATGATCAATTAGGTCATTTTCGTCCTCCCTAGGCATATTCTTGTCCAATTAGGGTTTTTAACCAATCATGTGCTTCCAATAGGTGTGTTTGTGTCATTGGATGATCAATTAGGTCATTTTCGTCCTCCCTAGGCTTATTCTTGTCCAATTAGGGTTTTTAACCAATCTTTTGCATCCAACAAGTTTGTTTATGTCATTGAATTAATATTTAGGTCATTTTCGTCCTCCCTAGGCATATTCTTGCCCAATTATGGTTTTTAACCAATCTTGTGCATCCAATAGATGTGTTTGTGTCATTGGATGATCAATTAGGTCATTTTCGTCCTCCCTAGGCTTATTCTTGTCCAATTAGGGTTTTTAACCAATCTTGTGCATCCAATAAGTTCATTAGTGTCATTGGATGATCAATTAGGTCATTTTCGTCCTCCCTAGGCTTGTTCTTGTCCAACTAGGGTTTTTAACCAATCTTGTGCATCCAATAGGTGTGTTTGTGTCATTGGATGATCAGATAGGTCATTTTCGTCCTCCCTAGGGTTATTCTTGTCCAATTAGGGTTTTTAACCAATCTAGTGCATCCAATAAGTTGAGTTGTGTCATTGGATTAACATTTACGTCATTTTCGTTCTCCCTAGGCTTATTCTAGTCCAATTAGGGTTTTTAACCAATCTTGTGCATCCAATAAGTTCATTTGTGTTATTGGATTAACGTTTAGGTCATATTCGTCATCCCTAGGCATATTCTTGTCCAATTAGGGTTTTTAACCAATCTTGTGCATCCAATAGGTGTGTTTGTGTCATTGGATGATCAATTAGGTCATTTTCGTCCTCCCTAGGCATATTCTTGTCCAATTAGGGTTTTTAACCAATCTTGTGCATCCAATAGGTGTGTTTGTGTAATTGGATGATCAATTAGGTCACTTTCGTCCTCCCTAGGCTTATTCTTGTCCAATTAGGGTTTTTAACCAATCTTGTGCATCCAATAAGTTCATTAGTGTCATTGGATGATCAATTAGGTCATTTTCGTCCTCCCTAGGCATGTTCTTCTCCAACTAGGGTTTTTAACCAATCTTGTGCATCCAATAGGTGTGTTTGTGTCATTGGATGATCAGATAGGTCATTTTCGTCCTCCCTAGGGTTATTCTTGTCCAATTAGGGTTTTTAACCAATCTAGTGCATCCAATAAGTTGAGTTGTGTCATTGGATTAACATTTAGGTCATTTTCGTTCACCCTAGGCTTATTCTTGTCCAATTAGGGTTTTTAACCAATCTTGTGCATCCAATAAGTTCATTTGTGTCATTGGATTAACATTTAGGTCATATCCGTCCTCCCTAGGCATATTCTTGTCCAATTAGGGTTTTTAACCAATCTTGTGCCTCCAATAGGTGTGTTTGTGTCATTGGATGATCAATTAGGTCATTTTCGTTCTCCATAGGCTTATTCTTGTCCAATTAGAGTTTTTAACCAATCTTGTGCATCCAATAAGTTTGTTTGTGTCATTGAATTAATATTTAGGTCATTTTCTTCCTCCCTTGGCATATTCTTGTCCAATTAGGGTTTTTAACCAATCTTGTGCATTCAATAGGTGTGTTTGTGTCATTGGATGATCAATTAGGTCATTTTCGTCCTCCCTAGGCTTATTCTTGTCCAATTAGGGTTTTTAACCAATCATGTGCATCCAATAGGTGTGTTTGTGTCATTGGATGATCAATTAGGTCATTTTCGTCCTCCCTAGGCATATTCTTGTCCAATTAGGGTTTTTAACCAATCTTGTGCATCCAATAGGTGTGTTTGTGTCATTGGATGATCAGATAGGTCATTTTCGTCCTCCCTAGGGTTATTCTTGTCCAATTAGGGTTTTTAACCAATCTAGTGCATCCAATAAGTTGAGTTGTGTCATTGGATTAACATTTAGGTCATTTTCGTTCTCCCTAAGCTTATTCTTGTCCAATTAGGGTTTTTAACCAATCTTGAGCATCCAATAAGTTCATTTGTGTCATTGGATTAACATTTAGGTCATTTTCGTCCTCCCTAGGCATATTCTTGTCCAATTAGGGTTTTTAACCAATCTTGTGCTTCCAATAGGTGTGTTTGTGTCATTGGATGATCAATTAGGTCATTTTCGTCCTCCCTAGGCTAATTCTTGTCCAATTAGGGTTTTTAACCAATCTTGTGCATCCAACAAGTTTGTTTATGTCATTGAATTAATATTTAGGTCATTTTCGTCCTCCCTAGGCATATTCTTGTCCAATTAGGGTTTTTGACCAATCTTGTGCATCCAATAGGTGTGTTTGTGTCATTGGATGATCAATTAGATCATTTTCGTCCTCCCTAGGCATATTCTTGTCCAATTAGGGTTTTTAACCAATCTTGTGCATCCAATAGGTGTGTTTGTGTCATTGGATGATCAATTAGGTCATTTTCGCCCTCCCTAGGCTTATTCTTGTCCAAATAGGGTTTTTAACCAATCTTGTGCGTCCAATAACTTTGTTTGTGTCATTGAATTAATATTTAGGTCATTTTCGTCCTCCCTAGGCATATTCTTGTCCAATTAGGGTTTTTAACCAATCTTGTGCATCCAATAGGTGTGTTTGTGTCATTGGATGATCAATTAGGTCATTTTCGTCCTCCCTAGGCTTATTCTTGTCCAATTAGGGTTTTTAACCAATCTTGTGCATCCTATAAGTTCATTTGTGTCATTGGATGATCAATTAGGTCATTTTCTTCCCCCCTTGGCATATTCTTCTCCAACTAGGGTTTTGAACCAATCTTGTGCATCCAATAGGTGTGTTTGTGTCACTGGATGATCAATTAGGTCATTTTCGTCCTCCATAGGCTTATTCTTGTCCAATTAGGGTTTTTAACCAATCTTGTGCATCCAATAGGTGTGTTTGTGTCATTGGATGATCAATTAGGTCATTTTCGTCCTCCCTAGTCTTATTCTTGTCCAATTAGGGTTTTTAACCAATCTTGTGCATCCAATAAGTTCATTAGTGTCATTGGATGATCAATTAGGTCATTTTCGTCCTCCCTAGGCATGTTCTTGTCCAACTAGGGTTTTTAACCAATCTTGTGCATCCAATAGGTGTGTTTGTGTCATTGGATGATCAATTAGGTCATTTTCGTGCTCCCTAGGCTTATTCTTGTCCAATTAGGGTTTTTAACCAATCTTGTGCATCCAATAAGTTCATTAGTGTCATTGGATGATCAATTAGGTCATTTTCGTCCTCCCTAGGCATATTCTTGTCCAATTAGGGTTTTTAACCAATCTTGTGCATCCAATAGGTGTGTTTGTGTCATTGGATGATCAATTAGGTCATTTTCGTCCTCCCTAGGCTTATTCTTGTCCAATTAGGGTTTTTAACCAATCTTGTGCATCCAATAAGTTCATTAGTGTCATTGGATGATCAATTAGGTCATTTTCGTCCTCCCTAGGCATGTTCTTGTCCAACTAGGGTTTTTAACCAGTCTTGTGCATCCAATAGGTGTGTTTGTGTCATTGGATGATCAATTAGGTCATTTTCGTCCTCCCTAGGCTTATTCTTGTCCAATTAGGGTTTTTAACCAATCTTGTGCATCCAATAAGTTCATTAGTGTCATTGGATGATCAATTAGGTCATTTTCGTCCTCCCTAGGCATGTTCTTGTCCAACTAGGGTTTTTAACCAATCTTGTGCATCTAATAGGTGTGTTTGTGTCATTGGATGATCAATTAGGTCGTTTTCGTCCTCCCTAGGCTTATTCTTGTCCAATTAGGGTTTTTAACCAATCTTGTGCATCCAATAGGTGTGTTTGTGTCATTGGATGATCAATTAGGTCATTTTCGTCCTCCCTAGGCTTATTCTTGTCCAATTAGGGTTTTTAACCAATCTTGTGCATCCAATAGGTGTGTTTGTGTCATTGGATAATCAATTAGGTCATTTTCGTCCTCCATAGGCTTATTCTTGTCCAATTAGGGTTTTTAACCAATCTTGTGCATCCAATAAGTTCATTTGTGTCATTGGATTAACATTTAGGTCATTTTCGTCCTCCCTAGGCATATTCTAGTCCAATTAGGGTTTTTAACCAATCTTGTGCATCCAATAGGTGTGTTTGTGTCATTGGATGATCAATTAGGTCATTTTCGTCCTCCCTAGGCATATTCTTGTCCAATTAGGGTTTTTAACCAATCTTGTGCATCCAGTAGGTGTGTTTGTGTCGTTGGATGATCAATTAGGTCATTTTCGTCCTCCCTATGCTTATTCTTGTCCAATTAGGGTTTTTAACCAATCTTGTGCTTCCAATAGGTGTGTTTGTGTCATTGGATGATCAGTTAGGTCATTTTTGTCCTCCCTAGGCTTATTCTTGTCCAATTAGGGTTTTTAACCAATCTTGTGCATCCAATAAGTTCATTTGTGTCATTGGATTAACATTTAAGTCATATTGGTCCTCCCTAGGCATATTCTTGTCCAATTAGGGTTTTTAACCAATCTTGTGCATCCAATAAGTTGAGTTGTGTCATTGGATTAACATTTAGGTCATTTTCGTCCTCCCTAGGCTTATTCTTGTCCAATTAGGGTTTTTAACCGATCTTGTGCATCCAATAGGTATGTTTGTGTCATTGGATGATCAATTAGGTCATTTTCGTCCTCCCTAGGCATATTCTTGTCCAATTAGGGTTTTTAACCAATCTTGTGCATCCAATAGGTGTGTTTGTGTCATTGGATGATCAATTAGGTCATTTTCGTCCTCCCTTGGCTTATTCTTGTCCAATTAGGGTTTTTAACTAATCTTGTGCATCTAATAGGTGAGTTTGTGTCATTGGATGATCAATTAGGTCATTTTCGTCCTCCCTAAGCATATTCTTGTCCAATTAGGGTTTTTAACCAATCTTGTGCATCCAATAGGTGTGTTTGTGTCATTGGATGATCAATTAGGTCATTTTTGTCCTCCCTAGGCTTATTTTTGTCCAATTAGGGTTTTTAACCAATCTTGTGCATCCAATAAGTTCGTTTGTGTCATTGGATGATCAATTAGGTCATTTTCGTCCTCCCTAGGCATGTTCTTGTCCAACTAGGGTTTTTAACCAATCTTGTGCATCCAATAGGTGTGTTTGTGTCATTGGATGATCAGATAGGTCATTTTCGTCCTCCCTAGGGTTATTCTTGTCCAATTAGGGTTTTTAACCAATCTAGTGCATCCAATAAGTTGAGTTGTGTCATTGGATTAACATTTAGGTCATTTTCGTTCTCCCTAGGCTTATTCTAGTCCAATTAGGGTTTTTAACCAATCTTGTGCATCCAATAAGTTCATTTGTGTTATTGGATGAACATTTAGGTCATATTCGTCATCCCTAGGCATATTCTTGTCCAATTAGGGTTTTTAACCAATCTTGTGCCTCCAATAGGTGTGTTTGTGTCATTGGATGATCAATTAGGTCATTTTCGTCCTCCATAGGCTTATTCTTGTCCAATTAGAGTTTTTAACCAATCTTGTGCATCCAATAAGTTTGTTTGTGTCATTGAATTAATATTTAGGTCATTTTCATCCTCCCTTGGCATATTCTTGTCCAATTAGGGTTTTTAACCAATCTTGTGCTTCCAATAGGTGTGTTTGTGTCATTGGATGATCAATTAGGTCATTTTCGTCCTCCCTAGGCTTATTCTTGTCCAATTAGGGTTTTTAACAAATCTTGTGCATCCAATAAGTTCATTTGTGTCATTGGATGATCAATTAGGTCATTTTCGTCCTCCCTAGGCTTATTCTTGTCCAATTAGGGTTTTTAACCAATCAGTGCATCCAATTGGTATGTTTGTGTCATTGGATGATCAATTAGGTTATTTTCGTCCTCCCTAGGCTTATTCTTGTCCAATTAGGGTTTTTAACCAATCTTGTGCATCCAATAACTTTGTTTGTGTCATTGAATTAATATTTAGGTCATTTTCGTCCTCCCTAGGCATATTCTTGTCCAATTAGGGTTTTTAACCAATCTTGTGCATCCAATAGGTGTGTTTGTGTCATTGGATGATCAATTAGGTCATTTTCGTCCTCCCTAGGCTTATTCTTGTCCAATTAGGGTTTTTAACCAATCTTGTGCATCCAATAAGTTCATTTGTGTCATTGGATTAACAATTAGGTCATTTCGTCCTCCCTAGGCATATTCTTGTCCAATTAGGGTTTTTAACCAATCTTGTGCTTCCAATAGGTGTGTTTGTGTCATTGGATGATCAATTAGGTCATTTTCGTCCTCCCTAGGCTTATTCTTGTCCAATTAGGGTTTTTAACTAATCTTGTGCATCCAATAAGTTCATTTTGTGTCATTGGATGATCAATTAGGTCATTTTCGTCCTCCCTAGGCATATTCTTGTCCAACTAGGGTTTTAAACCAATCTTGTGCATCTAATAGGTGTGTTTGTGTCATTGGATGATCCATTAGGTCATTTTCTTCCTCCCTAGGCTGATTCTTGTCCAATTATGGTTTTTAACCAATCTTGTGCAACCAATAGGTGTGTTTGTGTCATTGGATGATCAATTAGGTCATTTTCGTCCTCCCTATGCTTATTCTTGTCCAATTAGGGTTTTTAACCAATCTTGTGCATCCAATAGGTGTGTTTGTGTCATTGGATGATCAATTAGGTCATATTCGTCCTCCCTAGGCTTACTCTTGTCCAATTAGGGTTTTTAACCAATCTTGTGCATCCAATAACTTTGTTTGTGTCATTGAATTAATATTTAGGTCATTTTCGTCCTCCTTAGGCGGCATATTCTTGTCCAATTAGGGTTTTTAACCAATCTTGTGCATCCAATAGGTGTGTTTGTGTCATTGGATGATCAATTAGGTCATTTTCGTCCTCCCTAGGCTTATTCTTGCCCAATTAGGGTTTTTAACCAATCTTGTGCATCCAATAAGTTGAGTTGTGTCATTGGATTAGCATTTAGGTCATTTTCGTCCTCCCCAGGCTTATTCTTGTCCAATTAGGATTTTTAACCAATCTTGTGCATCCAATAAGTTCATTTGTGTCATTGGATGATCAATTAGGTCATTTTCGTCCTCCCTAGGCATATTCTTGTCCAATTAGGGTTTTTAACCAATCTTGTGCATCCAATAGGTGTGTTTGTGTCATTGGATGATCAATTAGGTCATTTTCGTCCTCCCTAGGCTTATTCTTGTCCAATTAGGGTTTTTAACCAATCTTGTGCATCCAATAAGTTCATTAGTGTCATTGGATGATCAATTAGGTCATTTTCGTCCTCCCTAGGCATGTTCTTGTCCAACTAGGGTTTTTAACCAGTCTTGTGCATCCAATAGGTGTGTTTGTGTCATTGGATGATCAATTAGGTCATTTTCGTCCTCCCTAGGCTTATTCTTGTCCAATTAGGGTTTTTAACCAATCTTGTGCATCCAATAAGTTCATTAGTGTCATTGGATGATCAATTAGGTCATTTTCGTCCTCCCTAGGCATATTCTTGTCCAGTTATGGTTTTTAACCAATCTTGTGCATCCAATAGGTGTGTTTGTGTCATTGGATGATCAATTAGGTCATTTTCGTCCTCCCTAGGCTTATTCTTGTCCAATTAGGGTTTTTAACCAATCTTGTGCATCCAATAAGTTCATTAGTGTCATTGGATGATCAATTAGGTCATTTTCGTCCTCCCTAGGCATGTTCTTGTCCAACTAGGGTTTTTAACCAATCTTGTGCATCCAATAGGTGTGTTTGTGTCATTAGATGATCAATTAGGTCATTTTCGTCCTCCCTAGGCTTATTCTTGTCCAATTAGGGATTTTAACCAATCTTGTGCATCCAATAGGTGTGTTTGTGTCATTGGATGATCAATTAGGTCATTTTTGTCCTCCCTAGGCTTATTCTTGTCCAATTAGGATTTTTAACCAATCTTGTGCATCCAATAAGTTCATTTGTGTTATTGGATTAACATTTAGGTCATATTCGTCCTCCCTAGGCATATTCTTGTCCAATTATGGTTTTTAACCAATCTTGTGCATCCAATAGGTGTGTTTGTGTCATTGGATGATCAATTAGGTCATTTTCGTCCTCCCTAGGCATATTCTTGTCCAATTAGGGATTTTAACCAATCTTGTGCATCTAATAGGTGTGTTTGTGTCATTGGATGATCAATTAGGTCATTTTCGTCCTCCCTAGGCTTATTCTTGTCCATTTAGAGTTTTTAACCAATCTTGTGCATCCGACAAGTTTGTTTGTGTCATTCAATTAATATTTAGGTCATTTTCGTCCTCCCTAGGCATATTCTTGTCCAATTAGGGTTTTTAACCAATCTTGTGCATCCAATAGGTGTGTTTGTGTCATTGGATGATCAATTAGGTCATTTTCGTCCTCCCTAGGCTTATTCTTGTCCAGTTAGGGTTTATATCCAATCTTGTGCATCCAATAAGTTCATTTGTGTCATTGGATTAACATTTAGGTCATTTTCGTCCTCCCTAGGCATATTCTTGTCCAATTAGGGTTTTTAACCAATCTTGTGCATCCAATAGGTGTGTTTGTGTCATTGGATGATCAATTAGGTCATTTTCGTCCTCCCTAGGCTTATTCTTGTCCAATTAGGGTTTTTAACCAATCTTGAGCATCCAATAAGTTCATTTGTGTCATTGGATTAACATTTAGGTCATTTTCGTCCTCCCTAGGCATATTCTTGTCCAATTAGGGTTTTTAACCAATCTTGTGCTTCCAATAGGTGTGTTTGTGTCATTGGATGATCAATTAGGTCATTTTCGTCCTCCCTAGGCTAATTCTTGTCCAATTAGGGTTTTTAACCAATCTTGTGCATCCAACAAGTTTGTTTATGTCATTGAATTAATATTTAGGTCATTTTCGTCCTCCCTAGGCATATTCTTGTCCAATTAGGGTTTTTAACCAATCTTGTGCATCCAATAGGTGTGTTTGTGTCATTGGATGATCAATTAGGTCATTTTCGTCCTCCCTAGGCTTATTCTGGTCCAATTAGGGTTTTTAACCAATCTTGTGCATCCAATAAGTTTCTTTATGTCATTGAATTAATATTTAGGTCATTTTCGTCCTCCCTTGGCATATTCTTGTCCAATTAGGGTTTTTAACCAATCTTGTGCATCCAATAGGTGTGTTTGTGTCATTGGATGATCAATTAGGTCATTTTCGTTCTCCCTAGGCTTATTCTTGTCCAATTAGGGTTTTTAACCAATCTTATGCATCCAATATGTTCATTTGTGTTATTGGATTAACATTTAGGTCATATTCGTGCTCCCTAGGCATATTCTTGTCCAATTTGGGTTTTTAACCAATCTTGTGCATCCAATAGGTGTGTTTGTGTCATTGGATGATCAATTAGGTCATTTTCGTCCTCCCTAGGCATATTCTTGTCCAATTAGGGTTTTTAACCAATCTTGTGCATCCAATAGGTGTGTTTGTGTCATTGGATGATCAATTAGGTCATTTTCGTCCTCCCTAGGCTTATTCTTGTCCAATTAGGGTTTTTAACCAATCTTGTGCATCCAATAACTTTGTTTGTGTCATTGAATTAATATTTAGGTCATTTTCGTCCTCCCTAGGCATATTCTTGTCCAATTAGGGTTTTTAACCAATCTTGTGCATCCAATAGGTGTGTTTGTGTCATTGGATGATCAATTAGGTCATTTTCGTTCCCCCTAGGCTTATTCTTGTCCAATTAGGGTTTTTCACCAATCTTGTGCATCCAATAACTTTGTTTGTGTCATTGAATTAATATTTAGGTCATTTTCGTCCTCCCTAGGCATATTCTTGTCCAATTAGGGTTTTTAACCAATCTTGTGCATCCAATAGGTGTGTTTGTGTCATTGGATGATCAATTAGGTCATTTTCGTCCTCCCTAGGCTTATTCTTGTCCAATTAGGGTTTTTAACCAATCTTGTGCATCCAATAACTTTGTTTGTGTCATTGAATTAATATTTAGGTCATTTTCGTCCTCCCTAGGCATATTCTTGTCCAATTAGGGTTTTTAACCAATCTTGTGCATCCAATAGGTGTGTTTGTGTCATTGGATGCTCAATTAGGTCATTTTCGTCCTCCGTAGGCTTATTCTTGTCCAATTAGGGTTTTTAACCAATCTTGTGCTTCCAATAAGTTGAGTTGTGTCATTGCATTAACATTTAGGTCATTTTCGTCCTCCCTAGGCTTATTCTTGTCCAATTAGGGTTTTTAACCAATCTTGTGCATCCAATAAGTTCATTTGTGTCATTGGATTAACATTTAGGTCATTTTCGTCCTCCTTAGGCATATTCTTGTCCAATTAGGGTTTTTAACCAATCTTGTGCATCCAATAGGTGTATTTGTGTCATTGGATGATCAATTAGGTCATTTTCGTCCTCCCTAGGCATATTCTTGTCCAATTAGGGTTTTTAACCAATCTTGTGCATCCAATAGGTGTGTTTGTGTCATTGGATGATCAATTAGGTCATTTTCGTCCTCCCTAGGCTTATTCTTGTCCAATTAGGGTTTTTAACCAATCTTGTACATCTAATAAGTTCATTTGTGTCATTGGATTAACATTTAGGTCATTTTCGTCCTCCTTAGGCATATTCTTGTCCAATTAGGGTTTTTAACCCATCTTGTGCATCCAATAGGTGTATTTGTGTCATTGGATGATCAATTAGGTCATTTTCGTCCTCCCTAGGCATTTTTTGGTCCAATTAGGGTTTTTAACCAATCTTGTGCATCCAATAGGTGTGTTTGTGTCATTGGATGATCAATTAGGTCATTTTCGTCCTCCCTAGGCATATTCTTGTCCAATTAGGGTTTTTAACCAATCTTGTGCATCCAATAGGTGTGTTTGTGTCATTGGATGATCAATTAGGTCATTTTCGTCCTCCCTAGGCTTATTCTTGTCCAATTAGGGTTTTTAACCAATCGTGTGCATCCAATAAGTTGAGTTGTGTCATTGGATTAACATTTAGGTCATTTTCGTTCTCCCTAGGCTTATTCTTGTCCAATTAGGGTTTTTAACCAATCTTGTGCATCCAATAAGTTCATTTGTGTCATTGGATTAACATTTAGGTCATATCCGTCCTCCCTAGGCATATTCTTGTCCAATTAGGGTTTTTAACCAATCTTGTGCCTCCAATAGGTGTGTTTGTGTCATTGGATGATCAATTAGGTCATTTTCGTCCTCCATAGGCTTATTCTTGTCCAATTAGAGTTTTTAACCAATCTTGTGCATCCAATAAGTTTGTTTGTGTCATTGAATTAATATTTAGGTCATTTTCATCCTCCCTTGGCATATTCTTGTCCAATTAGGGTTTTTAACCAATCTTGTCCTTCCAATAGGTATGTTTGTGTCATTGGATGATCAATTAGGTCATTTTCGTCCTCCCTAGGCTTATTCTTGTCCAATTAGGGTTTTTAACAAATCTTGTGCATCCAATAAGTTCATTTGTGTCATTGGATGATCAATTAGGTCATTTTCGTCCTCCCTAGGCTTATTCTTGTCCAATTAGGGTTTTTAACCAATCTTGTGCATCCAATAACTTTGTTTGTGTCATTGAATTAATATTTAGGTCATTTGCGTCCTCCCTAGGCATATTCTTGTCCAATTAGGGTTTTTAACCCATCTTGTGCATCCAATAGGTGTGTTTGTGTCATTGGATGATCAATTTAGGTCATTTTCGTCCTCCCTAGGCATATTCTTGTCCAATTAGGGTTTTTAACCAATCTTGTGCATCCAATAGGTGTGTTTGTGTCATTGGATGATCAATTAGGTCATTTTCGCCCTCCCTAGGCTTATTCTTGTCCAATTAGGGTTTTTAACAAATCTTGTGCATCCAATTTAATTTCATTTGTGTCATTGGATGATCAATTAGATCATTTTCGTCCTCCCTAGGCATATTCTTGTCCAACTAGGGTTTTAAACCAATCTTGTGCATCCAATAGGTGTGTTTGTGTTATTGGATGATCAAATAGGTCATTTTCGTCCTCCCTAGGCTTATTCTTGTCCAATTAGGGTTTTTTACCAATCTTGTGCATCCAATAGGTGTGTTTGAGTCATTGGATGATCAATTAGGTCATTTTCGTCCTCCCTATGCTTATTCTTGTCCAATTAGGGTTTTTAACCAATCTTGTGCATCCAATAGGTGTGTTTGTGTCATTGGATGATCAATTAGGTCATTTTCGTCCTCCCTAGGCTTATTCTTGTCCAATTAGGGTTTTTAACCAATCTTGTGCATCCAATAACTTTGTTTGTGTCATTGAATTAATATTTAGGTCATTTTCGTCCTCCCTATGCATATTCTTGTCCAATTAGGCTTTTTAACCAATCTTGTGCATCCAATAGGTGTGTTTGTGTCATTGGATGATCAATTAGGTCATTTTCGTGCTCCCTAGGCTTATTCTTGTCCAATTAGGGTTTTTAACCAATCTTGTGCATCCAATAACTTTGTTTGTGTCATTGAATTAATATTTAGGTCATTTTCGTCCTCCCTAGGCATATTCTTGTCCAATTAGGGTTTTTAACCAATCTTGTGCATCCAATAGGTGTGTTTGTGTCATTGGATGATCAATTAGGTCGTTTTCGCCCTCCCTATGCTTATTCTTGTCCAATTAGGGTTTTTAACCAATCTTGTGCATCCAATAAGTTCATTTGTGTCTTTGGATTAACATTTAGGTCATTTTTCGTCCTCCCTAGGCATATTCTTGTCCAATTAGGGTTTTTTAACCAATCTTGTGCATCCATTAGGTGTGTTTGTGTCATTGGATGATCAATTAGGTCATTTTCGTCATTCCTAGGCTTATTCTTGTCCAATTAGGGTTTTTAACCAATCTTGTGCATCCAATAAGTTCATTTGTGTCATTGGATTAACATTTAGGTCATTTTCGTCCTCCCTAGGCATATTCTTGTCCAATTAGGGTTTTTAACCAATCTTGTGCATCCAATATGTGTGTTTGTGTCGTTGGATAATCAATTAGGTCATTTTCGTCCTCCCTAGGCTTATTCTTGTCCAATTAGGGTTTTTAACCAATCTTGTGCATCCAATAAGTTCATTTGTGTCATTGGATGATCAATTAGGTCATTTTCGTCCTCCCTAGGCTTATTCTTGTCCAATTAGGGTTTTTAACCAATCTTGTACATCCAATAAGTTCATTTGTGTCATTGGATGATCAATTAGGTCATTTTCGTCCTCCCTAGGTATATTCTTGTCCAACTAGGGTTTTTAACCAATCTTGTGCATCCAATAGATGTGTTTGTGTCTTTGGATGATCAATTAGGTCATTTTCGTCCTCCCTAGGCTTATTCTTGTCCAATTAGGGTTTTTAACCAGTCTTGTGCATCCAATAGGTGTGTTTGTGTCATTGGATGATCAATTAGGTCATTTTCGTCCTCCCTAGGCTTATTCTTGTCCAATTAGGGTTTTTAACCAATCTTGTGCATCCAATAGGTGTGTTTGTGTCATTGGATGATCAATTAGGTCATTTTCGTCCTCCCTTGGCTTGTTCTTGTCCAAGTAGGGTTTTTAACCAATCCTGGGCATCCAATAGGTGTGTTTGTGTCATTGGATGATCAATTAGGTCATTTTCGTCCTCCCTAGGCATATTCTTGTCCAATTAGGGTTTTTAACCAATCTTGTGCATCCAATAGGTGTGTTTGTGTCATTGGATGATCAATTAGGTCATTTTCGTCCTCCCTAGGCTTATTCTTGTCGAATTAGGATTTTTAACCGATCTTGTGCATCCAATAGGTGTGTTTGTGTCATTGGATGATCAATTAGGTCATTTTCGTCCTCCCTAGGCATATTCTTGTCCAATTAGGGTTTTTAACCAATCTTGTGCATCCAATAGGTGTGTTTGTGTCATTGGATGATCAATTAGGTCATTTTCGTTCTCCCAAGGCTTATTCTTGTCCAATTAGGGTTTTTAACCATTCTTGTGCATCCAATTATTTCATTTGTGTCATTGGATTAACATTTAGGTCATTTTCGTCCTCCCTAGGCATATTCTTGTCCAATTAGGGTTTTTAACCAATCTTGTGCATCCAATAGGTGTGTTTGTGTCATTGGATGATCAATTAGGTCATTTTCGTCCTCCCTAGGCTTATTCTTGCCCAATTAGGGTTTTTAACCAATCTTGTGCATCCAATAAGTTGAGTTTTGTCATTGGATTAGCATTTAGGTCATTTTCGTCCTCCCTAGGCTTATTCTTGTCAAATTAGGGTTTTTAACCAATCTTGTGCATCCAATAGGTGTGTTTGTGTCATTGGATGATCAATTAGGTCATTTTCGTCCTCCCTAGGCTTATTCTTGCCCAATTAGGGTTTTTAACCAATCTTGTGCATCCAATAAGTTGAGTTGTGTCATTGGATTAACATTTAGGTCATTTTCGTCCTCCCTAGGCTTATTCTTGTCCAATTAGGGTTTTAACCAATCTTGTGCATCCAATAAGTTCATTTGTGTCATTGGATTAACATTTAGGTCATTTTCGTCTTCCCTAGGCATATTCTTGTCCAATTAGAGTTTTAGACCAATCTTGTGCATCTAATAGGTGTGTTTGTGTCATTGGATGATCAATTAGGTTATTTCCGTCCTCCCTAGGCTAATTCTTTTCCAATAAGGGTTTTTAACTAATCTTGTGCATCCAATAAGTTCATTTGTGTCATTGGATGATCAATTAGGTCATTTTCGTCCTCCCTAGGCATATTCTTGTCCAATTAGGGTTTTTAACCAATCTTGTGCATCCAATAGGTGTGTTTGTGTCATTGGATGATCAATTAGGTCATTTTCGTCCTCCCTAGGCTTATTCTTGTCCAATTAGGGTTTTTAACCAATCTTGTGCATCCAATAGGTGTGTTTGTGTCATTGGATGATCAATTAGGTCATTTTCGTCGTCCCTAGGCTTATTCTTGCCCAATTAGGGTTTTTAACCAATCTTGTGCATCTAATAAGTTCATTTGTGTCATTGGATTAACATTTAGGTCATTTTCGTCCTCCCTAGGCATATTCTTGTCCAATTAGGGTTTTTAACCAATCTTGTGCATCCAACAGGTGTGTTTGTGTCAATGGATGATCAATTAGGTCATTTTCGTCTTCCCGAGGCTTATTCTTGTCCAATTAGGGTTTTTTTACCAATCTTGTGCATCCAATAGGTGTGTGTGTGTCATTGGATGATCAATTAGATCATTTTCTTCCTCCCTAGGCTTATTCTTGTCCAATTAGGGTTTTTAACCAATCTTGTGCATCCAATAGGTGTGTTTGTGTCATTGGATGATCAATTAGGTCATTTTCGCCCTCCCTAGGCTTATTCTTGTCCAATTAGGGTTTTTAACCAATGTTGTCCATCCAATAGGTGTGTTTGTGTCATTGGATGATCAATTAGGTCATTTTTGTCCTCCTTAGGCTTATTCTTGTCCAATTAGGGTTTTTAACCAATCTTGTGCATCCAATAGGTGTGATTGTGTCATAGAATTAATATTTAAGTCATTTTCGTCCTCCCTAGGCATATTCTTGTCCAATTAGGGTTTTTAACCAATCTTGGGCATCCAATAGGTGTGTTTGTGTCAATGGATGATCAATTAGGTCATTTTCGTCCTCCCTAGGCTTATTCTTGTCCAATTAGGATTTTTTTACCAATCTTGTGCATCCAATAGGTGTGTTTGTGTCATTGGATGATCAATTAGGTCATTTTCGTCCGCCCTAGGCTTATTCTTGTCCAATTAGGGTTTTTAACCAATCTTATGCATCAAATAGGTGTGTTTGTGTCATTGAATTAATATTTAGGTCATTTTCGTCCTCCGTAGTCTTATTCTTGTCCAATTATGGTTTTTAACCAATCTTGTGCATCCAATAGGTGTGTTTGTGTCATTGGATGATCAATTAGGTCATTTTCGTCCTCCCTAGGCTTATTCTTGTCCAATTAGGGTTTTTAACCAATCTTGTGCATCCAATAGGTGTGTTTGTGTCATTGAATTAATATTTAGGTCATTTTCGTCCTCCCTAGGCATATTCTTGTCCAATTAGGGTTTTTAACCAATCTTGTGCATCCAATAGGTGTGTTTGTGTCATTGGATGATCAATTAGGCCATTTTCGTCATTCCTAGGCTTATTCTTGTCCAATTAGGGTTTTTAACCAATCTTGTGCATCCAATAACTTTGTTTGTGTCATTGAATTAATATTTAGGTCATTTTCGTCCTCCCTAGGCATATTCTTGTCCAATTAGGGTTTTTAACCAATCTTGTGCATCCAATAGGTGTGTTTGTGTCATTGGATGATCAATTAGGTCATTTTCGTCCTCCCTAGGCTTATTCTTGTCCAATTAGGGTTTTTAACCAATCTTGTGCATCCAATAAGTTCATTAGTGTCATTGGATGATCAATTAGGTCATTTTCGTCCTCCCTAGGCATGTTCTTGTCCAACTAGGGTTTTTAACCAATCTTGTGCATCCAATAGGTGTGTTTGTGTCATCGGATGATCAGATAGGTCATTTTTGTCCTCCCTAGGGTTATTCTTGTCCAATTAGGGTTTTTAACCAATCTAGTGCATCCAATAAGCTGAGTTTTGTCATTGGATTAACATTTAGGTCATTTTCGTTCTCCCTAGGCTTGTTCTAGTCCAATTAGGGTTTTTAACCAATCTTGTGCATCCAATAAGTTCATTTGTGTTATTGGATGAACATTTAGGTCATATTCGTCATCCCTAGGCATATTCTTGTCCAATTAGGGTTTTTAACCAATCTTGTGCATCCAATAGGTGTGTTTGTGTCATTGGATGATCAATTAGGTCATTTTCGTCCTCCCTAGGCTTATTCTTGTCCAATTAGGGTTTTTAACCAATCTTGTGCATCCAATAAGTTCATTAGTGTCATTGGATGATCAATTAGGTCATTTTCGTCCTCCCTAGGCATGTTCTTGTCCAACTAGGGTTTTTAACCAATCTTGTGCATCCAATAGGTGTGTTTGTGTCATTGGATGATCAGATAGGTCATTTTCGTCCTCCCTAGGGTTATTCTTGTCCAATTAGGGTTTTTAACCAATCTAGTGCATCCAATAAGTTGAGTTGTGTCATTGGATTAACATTTACGTCATTTTCGTTCTCCCTAGGCTTATTCTAGTCCAATTAGGGTTTTTAACCAATCTTGTGCATCCAATAAGTTCATTTGTGTTATTGGATTAACGTTTAGGTCATATTCGTCATCCCTAGGCATATTCTTGTCCAATTAGGGTTTTTAACCAATCTTGTGCATCCAATAGGTGTGTTTGTGTCATTGGATGATCAATTAGGTCATTTTCGTCCTCCCTAGGCATATTCTTGTCCAATTAGGGTTTTTAACCAATCTTGTGCATCCAATAGGTGTGTTTGTGTAATTGGATGATCAATTAGGTCACTTTCGTCCTCCCTAGGCTTATTCTTGTCCAATTAGGGTTTTTAACCAATCTTGTGCATCCAATAAGTTCATTAGTGTCATTGGATGATCAATTAGGTCATTTTCGTCCTCCCTAGGCATGTTCTTCTCCAACTAGGGTTTTTAACCAATCTTGTGCATCCAATAGGTGTGTTTGTGTCATTGGATGATCAGATAGGTCATTTTCGTCCTCCCTAGGGTTATTCTTGTCCAATTAGGGTTTTTAACCAATCTAGTGCATCCAATAAGTTGAGTTGTGTCATTGGATTAACATTTAGGTCATTTTCGTTCACCCTAGGCTTATTCTTGTCCAATTAGGGTTTTTAACCAATCTTGTGCATCCAATAAGTTCATTTGTGTCATTGGATTAACATTTAGGTCATATCCGTCCTCCCTAGGCATATTCTTGTCCAATTAGGGTTTTTAACCAATCTTGTGCCTCCAATAGGTGTGTTTGTGTCATTGGATGATCAATTAGGTCATTTTCGTTCTCCATAGGCTTATTCTTGTCCAATTAGAGTTTTTAACCAATCTTGTGCATCCAATAAGTTTGTTTGTGTCATTGAATTAATATTTAGGTCATTTTCTTCCTCCCTTGGCATATTCTTGTCCAATTAGGGTTTTTAACCAATCTTGTGCATTCAATAGGTGTGTTTGTGTCATTGGATGATCAATTAGGTCATTTTCGTCCTCCCTAGGCTTATTCTTGTCCAATTAGGGTTTTTAACCAATCATGTGCATCCAATAGGTGTGTTTGTGTCATTGGATGATCAATTAGGTCATTTTCGTCCTCCCTAGGCATATTCTTGTCCAATTAGGGTTTTTAACCAATCTTGTGCATCCAATAGGTGTGTTTGTGTCATTGGATGATCAGATAGGTCATTTTCGTCCTCCCTAGGGTTATTCTTGTCCAATTAGGGTTTTTAACCAATCTAGTGCATCCAATAAGTTGAGTTGTGTCATTGGATTAACATTTAGGTCATTTTCGTTCTCCCTAAGCTTATTCTTGTCCAATTAGGGTTTTTAACCAATCTTGAGCATCCAATAAGTTCATTTGTGTCATTGGATTAACATTTAGGTCATTTTCGTCCTCCCTAGGCATATTCTTGTCCAATTAGGGTTTTTAACCAATCTTGTGCTTCCAATAGGTGTGTTTGTGTCATTGGATGATCAATTAGGTCATTTTCGTCCTCCCTAGGCTAATTCTTGTCCAATTAGGGTTTTTAACCAATCTTGTGCATCCAACAAGTTTGTTTATGTCATTGAATTAATATTTAGGTCATTTTCGTCCTCCCTAGGCATATTCTTGTCCAATTAGGGTTTTTGACCAATCTTGTGCATCCAATAGGTGTGTTTGTGTCATTGGATGATCAATTAGGTCATTTTCGTCCTCCCTAGGCATATTCTTGTCCAATTAGGGTTTTTAACCACTCTTGTGCTTCCAATAGGTGTGTTTGTGTCATTGGATGATCAATTAGGTCATTTTCGTCCTCCCTAGGCTTATTCTTGTCCAATTAGGGTTTTTAACCAATCTTGTGCATCCAACAAGTTTGTTTATGTCATTAAATTAATATTTAGGTCATTTTCGTCCTCCCTAGGTATATTCTTGTCCAATTAGGGTTTTTAACCAAACTTGTGCATCCAATAGGTGTGTTTGTGTCATTGGATGATCAATTAGGTCATTTTCGTCCTCCCTAGGCTTATTCTTGTCCAATTAGGGTTTTTAACCAATCTTGTGCATCCAATAGGTGTGTTTGTGTCATTGGATGATCAATTAGGTCATTTTCGTCCTCCCTAGGCATATTCTTGTCCAATTAGGGTTTTTAACCAATCTTGTGCATCCAATAGGTGTGTTTGTGTCATTGGATGATCAATTAGGTCATTTTTGTCCTCCCTAGGCTTATTCTTGTCCAATTAAGGTTTTTAATCAATCTTGTGCATCCAATAACTTGAGTTGTGTCATTGGATTAACATTTAGGTCATTTTCGTCCTCCCTAGGCTTATTCTTGTCCAATTAGGGTTTTTAACCAATCTTGTGCATCCAATAAGTTCATTTGTGTCATTGGATTAACATTTAGGTCATTTTCGGCCTCCCTAGGCATATTCTTGTCCAATTAGGGTTTTTAACCAATCTTGTGCATCTAATAGGTGTGTTTGTGTCATTGGATGATCAATTAGGTCATTTTCGTCCTCCCTAGGCATATTCTTGTCCAATTAGGGTTTTTAACCAATCTTGTGCATCCAATAGGTGTGTTTGTGTCATTGGATGATCAATTAGGTCATTTTCGTCCTCCCTAGGCTTATTCTTGTCCAATTAGGGTTTTTAACCAATCTTGTACATCTAATAAGTTCATTTGTGTCATTGGATTAACATTTAGGTCATTTTCGTCCTCCTTAGGCATATTCTTGTCCAATTAGGGTTTTTAACCCATCTTGTGCATCCAATAGGTGTATTTGTGTCATTGGATGATCAATTAGGTCATTTTCGTCCTCCCTAGGCATTTTTTGGTCCAATTAGGGTTTTTAACCAATCTTGTGCATCCAATAGGTGTGTTTGTGTCATTGGATGATCAATTAGGTCATTTTCGTCCTCCCTAGGCATATTCTTGTCCAATTAGGGTTTTTAACCAATCTTGTGCATCCAATAGGTGTGTTTGTGTCATTGGATGATCAATTAGGTCATTTTCGTCCTCCCTAGGCATATTCTTGTCCAATTAGGGTTTTTAACCAATCTTGTGCATCCAATAGGTGTGTTTGTGTCATTGGATGATCAATTAGGTCATTTTCGTCCTCCATAGGCTTATTCTTGTCCAATAAGAGTTTTTAACCAATCTTCTGCATCCAATAAGTTGAGTTGTGTCATTGGATTAACATTTAGGTCATTTTCGTCCTCCCTAGGCTTATTCTTGTCCAATTAGGGTTTTTAACCAATCTTGTGCATCCAATAAGTTCATTTGTGTCATTGGATGATATTTTAGGTCATTTTCGTCCTCCCTAGGCTTATTCTTGTCCAATTAGGGTTTTTAACCAATCTTGTGCATCCAATAAGTTGAGTTGTGTCATTGGATTAACATTTAGGTCATTTTCGTCCTCCCTAGGCTTATTTTGTCCAATTAGGGTTTTTAACCAATCTTGTGCATCCAATAGGTGTGTTTGTGTCATTGGATGATCAATTAGGTCATTTTCGTCCTCCCTAGGCATATTCTTGTCCAATTAGGGTTTTTAACCAATCTTGTGCATCCAATAAGTTGTGTTGTGTCATTGGATTAACATTTAGGTCATTTTCGTCCTCCCTAGGCTTATTCTTGTCCAAATAGGGTTTTTAACCAATCTTGTGCATCCAATAAGTTCATTTGTGTCAATGGATTAACATTTAGGTCATTTTCGTCCTCCCTAAGCATATTCTTGTCCAATTAGAGTTTTAGACCAATCTTGTGCATCCAATAGGTGTGTTTGTGTCATTGGATGATCAATTAGGTTATTTTCGTCCTCCCTAGGCTTATTCTTGTCCAATTAGGGTTTTTAACTAATCTTGTGCATCAAATAAGTTCATTTGTGTCATTGGATGATCAATTAGGTCATTTTCGTCCTCCCTAGGCATATTCTTGTCCAATTATGGTTTTTAACCAATCTTGTGCATCCAATAGGTGTGTTTGTGTCATTGGATGATCAATTAGGTCATTTTCGTCCTCCCTAGGCTTATTCTTGTCCAATTAGGGTTTTTAACCAATCTTGTGCATCCAATAGGTGTGTTTGTGTCATTGGATGATCAATTAGGTCATTTTCGTCCTCCCTAGGCTTATTCTTGTCCAATTAGGGTTTTTAACCAATCTTGTGCATCCGATAAGTTTGTTTGTGTCATTGAATTAATATTTAGGTCATTTTCATCCTCCATAGGCATATTCTTGTCCAATTAGGGTTTTTAACCAATCTTGTGCATCCAATAAGTTGAGTTGTGTCATTGGATTAACATTTAGGTCATTTTCGTTCTCCCTAGGCTTATTCTTGTCCAATTAGGGTTTTTAACCAATCTTGTGCATCCAATAGGTGTGTTTGTGTCATTGGATGATCAATTAGGGTTTTTAACTAATCTTGTGCATCAAATAAGTTCATTTGTGTCATTGGATGATCAATTAGGTCATTTTCGTCCTCCCTAGGCATATTCTTGTCCAATTAGGGTTTTTAACCAATCTTGTGCATCCAATAGGTGTGTTTGTGTCATTGGATGATCAATTAGGTCATTTTCGTCCTCCCTAGGCTTATTCTTGTCCAATTAAGGTTTTTAACCAATCTTGTGCATCCAATAAGTTCATTTGTGTCATTGGATTAACATAATGTCATTTTCGTCATCCCTAGGCATATTCTTGTCCAATTAGGGTTTTTAACCAATCTTGTGCATCCAATAGGTGTGTTTGTGTCATTGGATGATCAATTAGGTCACTTTCGTCCTCCCTAGGCTTACTCATGTCCAATTAGGGTTTTTAACCGATCTTGTGCATCCAATAGGTGTGTTTGTGTCATTGGATGATCAATTAGGTCATTTTCGTCCTCCCTAGGCATATTCTTGTCCAATTAGGGTTTTTAACCAATCTTGTGCATCCAATAGGTGTGTTTGTGTCATTGGATGATCAATTAGGTCATTTTCGTCCTCCCTAGGCTTATTCTTGTCCAATTAGGGTTTTTAACCAATCTTGTGCATCCAATAGGTGTGTTTGTGTCATTGGTTTAACATTTAGGTCATTTTCGTCCTCCCTAGGCTTATTCTTGTCCAATTAGGGTTTTGAACCAATCTTGTGCATCCAATAAGTTTGTTTGTGTCATTGAATTAATATTTAGGTCATTTTCGTCCTCCCTAGGCATATTCTTGTCCAATTAGGGTTTTTAACCAATCTTGTGCATCCAATAGGTGTGTTTGTGTCATTGGATGATCAATTAGGACATTTTCGTCCTCCCTAGGCTTATTTTTGTCAATTTAGGGCTTTTAACCAATCTTGTGCATCCAATAAGCTCATTTGTGTCATTGGATTAACATTTAGGTCATTTTCGTCCTCCCTAGGCATATTCTTGTCCAATTAGGGTTTTTAACCAATCTTGTGCTTCCAATAGGTGTGTTTGTGTCATTGGACGATGAATTAGGCCATTTTCGTCCTCCCTAGGCTTATTCTTGTCCAATTTGGGTTTTTAAGCAAACTTGTTCATCCAATAACTTTGTTTGTGTCATTGAATTAATATTTAGGTCATTTTCGTCCTCCCTAGGCATATTCTTGTCCAATTAGGGTTTTTAACCAATCTTGTGCATCCAATAGGTGTGTTTGTGTCATTGGATGATCAATTAGGTCATTTTCGTTCTCCCTAGGCTTATTCTTGTCCAATTAGGGTTTTTAACCAATCTTATGCATCCAATATGTTCATTTGTGTTATTGGATTAACATTTAGGTCATATTCGTGCTCCCTAGGCATATTCTTGTCCAATTTGGGTTTTTAACCAATCTTGTGCATCCAATAGGTGTGTTTGTGTCATTGGATGATCAATTAGGTCATTTTCGTCCTCCCTAGGCATATTCTTGTCCAATTAGGGTTTTTAACCAATCTTGTGCATCCAATAGGTGTGTTTGTGTCATTGGATGATCAATTAGGTCATTTTCGTCCTCCCTAGGCTTATTCTTGTCCAATTAGGGTTTTTAACCAATCTTGTGCATCCAATAACTTTGTTTGTGTCATTGAATTAATATTTAGGTCATTTTCGTCCTCCCTAGGCATATTCTTGTCCAATTAGGGTTTTTAACCAATCTTGTGCATCCAATAGGTGTGTTTGTGTCATTGGATGATCAATTAGGTCATTTTCGTTCCCCCTAGGCTTATTCTTGTCCAATTAGGGTTTTTCACCAATCTTGTGCATCCAATAACTTTGTTTGTGTCATTGAATTAATATTTAGGTCATTTTCGTCCTCCCTAGGCATATTCTTGTCCAATTAGGGTTTTTAACCAATCTTGTGCATCCAATAGGTGTGTTTGTGTCATTGGATGATCAATTAGGTCATTTTCGTCCTCCCTAGGCTTATTCTTGTCCAATTAGGGTTTTTAACCAATCTTGTGCATCCAATAACTTTGTTTGTGTCATTGAATTAATATTTAGGTCATTTTCGTCCTCCCTAGGCATATTCTTGTCCAATTAGGGTTTTTAACCAATCTTGTGCATCCAATAGGTGTGTTTGTGTCATAGGATGATCAATTAAGTTATTTTCGTCCTTCCTAGGCTTATTCTTGTCCAATTATGGTTTTTAACAAATCTTGTGCATCCAATAGGTGTGTTTGTGTCATTGGATGATCAATTAGGTCATTTTCGTCCTCCCTAGGCATATTCTTGTCCAATTAGGGTTTTTAACCAATCTTGTGCATCCAATAGGTGTGTTTGTGTCATTGGATGATCAATTAGGTCATTTTCGTCCTCCCTAGGCTTATTCTTGTCCAATTAGGGTTTTTAACCAATCTTGTGCATCCAATAAGTTCATTAGTGTCATTGGATGATCAATTAGGTCATTTTCGTCCTCCCTAGGCATGTTCTTGTCCAACTAGGGTTTTTAACCAATCTTGTGCATCCAATAGGTGTGTTTGTGTCATTGGATGATTAGATAGGTCATTTTCGTCCTCCCTAGGGTTATTCTTGTCCAATTAGGGTTTTTAACTAATCTAGTGCATCCAATAAATTGAGTTGTGTCATTGGATTAACATTTAGGTCATTTTCGTTCTCCCTAGGCTTATTCTAGTCCAATTAGGGTTTTTAACCAATCTTGTGCATCCAATAAGTTCATTTGTGTTATTGGATTAACATTTAGGTCATATTCGTCATCCCTAGGCATATTCTTGTCCAATTAGGGTTTTTAACCAATCTTGAGCATCCAATAGCTGTGTTTGTGTCATTGGATGATCAATTAGGTCATTTTCGTCCTCCCTAGGCATATTCTTGTCCAATTAGGGTTTTTAACCAATCTTGTGCATCCAATAGGTGTGTTTGTGTCATTGGATGATCAATTAGGTCATTTTCGTCCTCCCTAGGCTTATTCTTGTCCAATTAGGGTTTTTAACCAATCTTGTGCATCCAATAACTTTGTTTGTGTCATTGAATTAATATTTAGGTCATTTTCGTCCTCCCTAGGCATATTCTTGTCCAATTAGGGTTTTTAACCAATCTTGTGCATCCAATAGGTGTGTTTGTGTCATTGGATGATCAATTAGGTCATTTTCGTCCTTTCTAGGCTTATTCATGTCCCATTAGGGTTTTTAACCAATCTTGTGCATCCAATAAGTTCATTTGTGTCATTGGATTATCATTTAGGTCATTTTCGTCCTCCCTAGGCATATTCTTGTCCAATTAGGGTTTTTAACCAATCTTGTGCATCCAATAGGTGTGTTTGTATCATTGGATGATCAATTAGGTCATTTTCGTCCTCCCTAGGCTTATTCTTGCCCAATTAGGATTTTTAACCAATCTTGTGCATCCAATAGGTGTGTTTGTGTCATTGGATGATCAATTAGGTCATTTTCGTCCTCCCTAGGCTTATTCTTGTCCAATTAGGGTTTTTAACCAATCTTGTGCATCCAATAGGTGTGTTTGTGTCATTGGATGATCAATTAGGTCATTTTCGTTCTCCCTAGGCTTATTCTTGTCCAATTAGGGTTTTTAACCAATCTTGTGCATCCTATAAGTTCATTTGTGTTATTGGATTAACATTTAGGTCATATTCGTCCTCCCTAGGCATATTCTTGTCCAATTAGGGTTTTTGACCAATCTTGTGCATCCAATAGGTGTGTTTGTGTCATTGGATGATCAATTAGGTCATTTTCGTCCTCCCTAGGCATATTCTTGTCCAATTAGGGTTTTTCACCGATCTTGTGCATCCAATAGGTGTGTTTGTGTCATTGGATGATCAATTAGGTCATTTTCGTCCTCCCTAGGCTTATTCTTGTCCAATTAGGGTTTTTAACCAATCTTGTGCATCCAATAGGTGTGTTTGTGTCATTGAATTATTATTTAGGTCATTTTCGTCCTCCCTATGCATATTCTTGTCCAATTAGGGTTTTTAACCAATCTTGTGCATCCAATAGGTGTGTTTGTGTCATTGGATGATCAATTAGGTCATTTTCGTCCTCCCTAGGCTTATTCTTCTCCAATTAGGGTTTTTAACCAATTTTGTGCATCCAATAAGTTCATTTGTGTCATTGGATTAACATTTAGGTCATCTTCATCCTCCCTAGGCATATTATTGTCCAATTAGGGTTTTTAACCAATCTTGTGCTTCCAATAGGTGTGTTTGTGTCATTGGATGATCAATTAGGTCATTTTCGTCCTCCCTAGGCTTATTCTTGTCCAATTAGGGTTTTTAACCAATCTTGTGCATCCAATAACTTTGTTTGTGTCATTGAATTAATATTTAGGTCATTTTCGTCCTCCCTAGGCATATTCTTGTCCAATTAGGGTTTTTAACCAATCTTGTGCATCCAATAGGTGTGTTTGTGTCATTGGATGATCAATTAGGTCATTTTCGTTCCCCCTAGGCTTATTCTTGTCCAATTAGGGTTTTTCACCAATCTTGTGCATCCAATAACTTTGTTTGTGTCATTGAATTAATATTTAGGTCATTTTCGTCCTCCCTAGGCATATTCTTGTCCAATTAGGGTTTTTAACCAATCTTGTGCATCCAATAGGTGTGTTTGTGTCATTGGATGATCAATTAGGTCATTTTCGTCCTCCCTAGGCTTATTCTTGTCCAATTAGGGTTTTTAACCAATCTTGTGCATCCAATAACTTTGTTTGTGTCATTGAATTAATATTTAGGTCATTTTCGTCCTCCCTAGGCATATTCTTGTCCAATTAGGGTTTTTAACCAATCTTGTGCATCCAATAGGTGTGTTTGTGTCATTGGATGATCAATTAGGTCATTTTCGTCCTCCCTTGACTTATTCTTGTCAAATTAGGGTTTTTAACGAATCTTGTGCATCCAATAACTTTGTTTGTGTCATTGAATTAATATTTAGGTCATTTTCGTCCTCCCTAGGCATATTCTTGTCCAATTAGGGTTTTTAACCAATCTTGTGCATCCAATAGGTGTGTTTGTGTCATTGGATGATCAATTAGGTCATTTTCGTCCTCCCTAAGCTTATTCTTGTCCAATTAGGGTTTTTAACAAATCTTGTGCATCCAATAAGTTCATTTGTGTCATTGGATGATCAATTAGGTCATTTTCGTCCTCCCTAGGCTTATTCTTGTCCAATTAGGGTTTTTAACCAATCTTGTGCATCCAATAGGTGTGTTTGTGTCATTGGATGATCAATTAGGTCATTTCCGTCCTCCCTTGACTAATTCTTGTCAAATTAGGGTTTTTAACCAATCTTGTGCATCCAATAACTTTGTTTGTGTCATTGAATTAATATTTAGGTCATTTTCGTCCTCCCTAGGCATATTCTTGTCCAATTAGGGTTTTTAACCAATCTTGTGCATCCAATAGGTGTGTTTGTGTCATTGGATGATCAATTAGGTCATTTTCGTCCTCCCTAGGCTTATTCTTGTCCAATTAGGGTTTTTAACCAATCTTGTGCATCCAATAACTTTGTTTGTGTCATTGAATTAATATTTAGGTCGTTTTTTCGTCCTCCCTAGGCATATTCTTGTCCAATTAGGGTTTATAACCAATCTTGTGCATCCAATAGGTGTGTTTGTGTCATTGGATGATCAATTAGGTCATTTTCGTCCTCCCTAGGCTTATTCTTGTCCAATTAGGGTTTTTAACCAATCTTGTGCATCCAATAACTTTGTTTGTGTCATTGAATTAATATTTAGGAAATTTTCCTCCTCCCTAGGCATATTCTTGTCCAATTAGGGTTTTTAACCAATCTTGTGCATCCAATAGGTGTGTTTGTGTCATTGGATGATCAATTAGGTCATTTTCGTCCTCCCTAGGCTTATTCTTGTCCAATTAGGGTTTTTAACCAATCTTGTGCATCCGATAAGTTTGTTTTTGTCATTGAATTAATATTTAGGTCATTTTCGTCCTCCCTAGGCATATTCTTGTCCAATTAGGGTTTTTAACCAATCTTGTGCATCCAATAGGTGTGTTTGTGTCATTGGATGATCAATTAGGTCATTTTCGTCCTCCCTAGGCTTATTCTTGCCCAATTAGGGTTTTTAACCAATCTTGTGCATCCAATAAGTTGTGTTGTGTCATTGGATTAGCATTTAGGTCATTTTCGTCCTCCCTAGGCTTATTCTTGTCCAATTAGGGTTTTTAACCAATCTTGTGCATCCAATAAGTTCATTTGTGTCATTGGATGATCAATTAGGTCATTTTCGTCCTCCCTAGGCATATTCTTGTCCAATTAGGGTTTTTAACCAATCTTGTGCATCCAATAGGTGTGTTTGTGTCATTGGATGATCAATTAGGTCATTTTCGTCCTCCCTAGATTTATTCTTGTCAAATTAGGGTTTTTAAGCAATCTTGTGCATCCAATAACTTTGTTTGTGTCATTGAATTAATATTTAGGTCATTTTCGTCCTCCCTAGGCATATTCTTGTCCAATTAGGGTTTTTAACCAATCTTGTGCATCCAATAGGTGTGTTTGTGTCATTGGATGATCAATTAGGTCATTTTCGTCCTCCCTAGGCTTATTCTTGTCCAATTAGGGTTTTTAACCAATCTTGTGCATCCAATAGGTGTGTTTGTGTCATTGGATGATCAATTAAGTCATTTTCGTCCACCCTAGGCTTATTCTAGTCAAATTAGGGTTTTTTAACCAATCTTGTGCATCCAATAGGTGTGTTTGTGTCATTGGATGATCAATTAGGTCATTTTCGTCCTCCCTAGGCATATTCTTGTCCAATTAGGGTTTTTAACCAATCTTGTGCATCCATTAGGTGTGTTTGTGGCAATGGATGATCAATTAGGTCATTTTCGTCCACCCTAGGCTTATTCTAGTCAAATTAGGGTTTTTAACCTATCTTGTGCATCCAATAGGTGTGTTTGTGTCATTGGATGATCAATTAGGTCATTTTCGTCCTCCCTAGGCATATTCTTGTCCAATTAGGGTTTTTAACCAATCTTGTGCATCCAATAAGTTCATTTGTGTTATTGGATTAACATTTAGGTCATATTCGTCCTCCCTAGGCATGTTCTTGTCCAACTAGGGTTTTTAACCAATCTTGTGCATCCAATAGGTGTGTTTGTGTCATTGGATGATCAGATAGGTCATTTTCGTCCTCCCTAGGGTTATTCTTGTCCAATTAGGGTTTTTAACCAATCTAGTGCATCCAATAAGTTGAGTTGTGTCATTGGATTAACATTTAGGTCATTTTCGTTCACCCTAGGCTTATTCTTGTCCAATTAGGGTTTTTAACCAATCTTGTGCATCCAATAAGTTCGTTTGTGTCATTGGATTAACATTTAGGTCATATCCGTCCTCCCTAGGCATATTCTTGTCCAATTAGGGTTTTTAACCAATCTTGTGCCTCCAATAGGTGTGTTTGTGTCATTGGATGATCAATTAGGTCATTTTCGTCCTCCATAGGCTTATTCTTGTCCAATTAGAGTTTTTAACCAATCTTGTGCATCCAATAAGTTTGTTTGTGTCATTGAATTAATATTTAGGTCATTTTCGTCCTCCCTTGGCATATTCTTGTCCAATTAGGGTTTTTAACCAATCTTGTGCATTCAATAGGTGTGTTTGTGTCATTGGATGATCAATTAGGTCATTTTCGTCCTACCTAGGCTTATTCTTGTCCAATTAGGGTTTTTAACCAATCATGTGCATCCAATAGGTGTGTTTGTGTCATTGGATGATCAATTAGGTCATTTTCGTCCTCCCTAGGCATATTCTTGTCCAATTAGGGTTTTTAACCAATCTTGTGCATCCAATAGGTGTGTTTGTGTCATTGGATGATCAATTAGGTCATTTTCGTCCTCCCTAGGCTTATTGTTGTCCAATTAGGGTTTTTAACCAATCTTGTGCATCCAATAAGTTCATTAGTGTGATTGGATGATCAATTAGGTCATTTTCGTCCTCCCTAGGCATGTTCTTGTCCAACTAGGGTTTTTAACCAATCTTGTGCATCCAATAGGTGTGTTTGTGTCATTGGATGATCAGATAGGTCATTTTCGTCCTCCCTAGGGTTATTCTTGTCCAATTAGGGTTTTTAACCAATCTAGTGCATCCAATAAGTTGAGTTGTGTCATTGGATTAACATTTACGTCATTTTCGTTCTCCCTAGGCTTATTCTAGTCCAATTAGGGTTTTTAACCAATCTTGTGCATCCAATAAGTTCATTTGTGTTATTGGATTAACGTTTAGGTCATATTCGTCATCCCTAGGCATATTCTTGTCCAATTAGGGTTTTTAACCAATCTTGTGCATCCAATAGGTGTGTTTGTGTCATTGGATGATCAATTAGGTCATTTTCGTCCTCCCTAGGCTTATTCTTGTCCAATTAGGGTTTTTAACCAATCTTGTGCATCCAATAAGTTCATTAGTGTCATTGGATGATCAATTAGGTCATTTTCGTCCTCCCTAGGCATGTTCTTGTCCAACTAGGGTTTTTAACCAATCTTGTGCATCCAATAGGTGTGTTTGTGTCATTGGATGATCAGATAGGTCATTTTCGTCCTCCCTAGGGTTATTCTTGTCCAATTAGGGTTTTGAACCAATCTAGTGCATCCAATAAGTTGAGTTGTGTCATTGGATTAACATTTAGGTCATTTTCGTTCTCCCTAGGCTTATTCTTGTCCAATTAGGGTTTTTAACCAATCTTGTGCATCCAATAAGTTCATTTTTGTCATTGGATTAACATTTAGGTCATATCCGTCCTCCCTAGGCATATTCTTGTCCAATTAGGGTTTTTAACCAATCTTGTGCCTCCAATAGGTGTGTTTGTGTCATTGGATGATCAATTAGGTCATTTTCGTCCTCCATAGGCTTATTCTTGTCCAATTAGAGTTTTTAACCAATCTTGTGCATCCATTAAGTTTGTTTGTGTCATTGAATTAATATTTAGGTCATTTTCGTCCTCCCTTGGCATATTCTTGTCCAATTAGGGTTTTTAACCAATCAAGTGCATCCAATAAGTTGAGTTCTGTCATTGGATTAACATTTAGGCCATTTTCGTTCTCCCTAAGCTTATTCTTGTCCAATTAGGGTTTTTAACCAATCTTGTGCATCCAATAAGTTCATTTGTGTCATTGGATTAACATTTAGGTCATTTTCGTCCTCCCTAGGCATATTCTTGTCCAATTAGGGTTTTTAACCAATCTTGTGCTTCCAATAGGTGTGTTTGTGTCATTGGATGATAAATTTAGGTCATTTTCGTCCTCCCTAGGCATATTCTTATCCAATTAGGGTTTTTAACCAATCTTGTGCATCCAATAGGTGTGTTTGTGTCATTGGATGATCAATTAGGTCATTTTCGTCCTCCCTAGGCTTATTCTTGTCCAATTAGGGTTTTTAACAAATCTTGTGCATCCAATAAGTTCATTTGTGTCATTGGATGATCAATTAGGTCATTTTCGTCCTTTCTATGCTTATTCTTGTCCAATTATGGTTTTTAACCAATCTTGTGCATCCAATAAGTTCATTTGTGTCATTGGATGATCATTTAGGTCATTTTCGTCCTCCCTAGGCATATTCTTATCCAATTAGGGTTTTTAACCATTCTTGTGCATCCAATAGGTGTGTTTGTGTCATTGGATGATCAATTAGGTCATTTTCGTCCTCCCTAGGCTTATTCTTGTCCAATTAGGGTTTTTAACCAATCTTGTGCATCCAATAGGTGTGTTTGTGTCATTGGATGATCAATTAGGTCATTTTCGTCCTCCCTAGGCATATTCTTATCCAATTAGGGTTTTTAACCATTCTTGTGCATCCAATAGGTGTGTTTGTGTCATTGGATGATCAATTAGGTCATTTTCGTCCGTTATATGCTTATTCTTGTCCAATTAGGGTTTTTAACCAATCTTGTGCATCCAATAAGTTCATTTGTGTCATTGGATGATCAATTAGGTCATTTTCGTCCTCCCTAGGCATATTCTTGTCCAACTAGGGTTTTTAACCAATCTTGTGCTTCCAATAGGTGTGTTTGTGTCATTGGATGATCAGTTAGGTCATTTTCGTCCTCCCTAGGCTTATTCTTGTCCAATTAGGGTTTTTAACAAATCTTGTGCATCCAATAAGTTCATTTGTGTCATTGGATGATCAATTAGGTCATTTTCGTCCTCCCTAGGTTTATTCTTGTCCAATTAGGGTTTTTAACCAATCAGTGCATCCAATTGGTGTGTTTGTGTCATTGGATGATCAATTAGGTCATTTTCGTCCTCCCTAGGCTTATTCTTGTCCAATTAGGGTTTTTAACCAATCTTGTGCATCCAATAGGTGTGTTTGTGTCATTGGATGATCAATTAGGTCATTTTCGTCCTCCCTAGACTTATTCTTGTCAAATTAGGGTTTTTAAACAATCTTGTGCATCCAATAACTTTGTTTGTGTCATTGAATTAATATTTAAGTCATTTTCGTCCTCCCTAGGCATATTCTTGTCCAATTAGGGTTTTAAACCAATCTTGTGCATCCAATAGGTGTGTTTGTGTCATTGGATGATCAATTAGGTCATTTTCGTCCTCCCTAGGCTTATTCTTGTCCAATTAGGGTTTTTAACCAATCTTGTGCATCCAATAGGTGTGTTTGTGTCATTGGATGATCAATTAGGTCATTTTCGTCCTCCCTAGGCTTATTCTTGTCCAATTAGGGTTTTTAACAAATCTTGTGCATCCAATAAGTTCATTTGTGTCATTGGATGATCAATTAGGTCATTTTCGTCCTTTTTATGCTGATTCTTGTCCAATTAGGGTTTTTAACCAATCTTGTGCATCCAATAAGTTCATTTGTGTCATTGGATGATCAATTAGGTCATTTTCGTCCTCCCTAGGCATATTCTTATCCAATTATGGTTTTTAACCAATCAGTGCATCCAATTGGTGTGTTTGTGTCATTGGATGATCAATTAGGTCATTTTCGTCCTCCCTAGGCTTATTCTTGTCCAATTAGGGTTTTTAACCAATCTTGTGCATCCAATAGGTGTGTTTGTGTCGTTGGATGATCAATTAGGTCATTTTCGTCCTCCCTAGGCTTATTCTTGTCCAATTAGGGTTTTTAACCAATCTTGTGCATCCAATAGGTGTGTTTGTGTCATTGGATGATCAATTAGGTCATTTTCGTTCTCCCTAGGTATATTCTTGTCCAATTAAGGTTTTTAACCAATCTTGTGCATCCAATAGGTGTGTTTGTGTCATTGGATGATCAATTAGGTCATTTTCGTCCTCCCTAGACTTATTCTTGTCAAATTAGGGTTTTTAACCAATCTTGTGCATCCAATAACTTTGTTTGTGTCAATTAATTAATATTTAGGTCATTTACGTCCTCCCTAGGCATATTCTTGTCCAATTAGGGTTTTTAACCAATCTTGTGCATCCAATAGGTGTGTTTGTGTCATTGGATGATCAATTAGGTCATTTTCGTCCTCCCTAGGCTTATTCTTGTCCAATTAGGGTTTTTAACAAATCTTGTGCATCCAATAAGTGCATTTGTGTCATTGGATGATCAATTAGGTCATTTTCGTCCTCCCTAGGCATATTCTTGTCCAATTAGGGTTTTTAACCAATCTTGTGCATCCAATAGGTGTGTTTGTGTCATTGGATGATCAATTAGGTCATTTTCGTCCTCCCTAGGCTTATTCTTGTCCAATTAGGGTTTTTAACCAATCTTGTGCATCCATTAGGTGTGTTTGTGTCTTTGGATTATCAATTAGGTCATTTTCGTCCTCCGTAGGCTTATTCTTGTCCAATTAGGGTTTTTAACCAATCTTGTGCATCCGATAAGTTTGTTTGTGTCATTGAATTAATATTTAGGTCATTTTCGTCCTCCCTAGGCATATTCTTGTCCAATTAGGGTTTTTAACCAATCTTGTGCATCCAATAGGTGTGTTTGTGTCATTGGATGATCAATTAGGTCATTTTCGTCCTCCCTAGGCTTATTCTTGTCCAATTAGGGTTTTTAACCAATCTTGTGCATCCAATAGGTGTGTTTGTGTCATTGAATTAATATTTAGGTCATTTTCGTCCTCCCTAGGCATATTCTTGTCCAATTAGGGTTTTTGACCAATCTTGTGCATCCAATAAGTTTATTTGTGTCATTGGAATAACATTTAGGTCATTTTGGTCCTCCCTAGGCATATTCTTGTCCAATTAGGGTTTTTAACCAATCTTGTGCATCCAATAGGTGTGTTTGTGTCAATGGATGATCAATTAGGTCATTTTCGTCCTCCCTAGGCTTATTCTTGTCCAATTAGGGTTTTTTTACCAATCTTGTGCATCCAATAGGTGTGTTTGTGTCATTGGATGATCAATTAGGTCATTTTCTTCCTCCCTAGGCTTATTCTTGTCCAATTAGGGTTTTTAACCAATCTTGTGCATCCAATAGGTGTGTTTGTGTCATTGGATGATCAATTAGGTCATTTTCGTCCTCCCTAAGCTTATTCTCGTCCAATTAGGGTTTTTAACCAATGTTGTCTATCCAATAGGTGTGTTTGTGTCATTGGATGATCAATTAGGTCATTTTTGTCCTCCCTAGGCTTATTCTTGTCCAATTAGGGTTTTTAACCAATCTTGTGCATCCAATAGGTGTGATTGTGTCATAGAATTAATATTTAAGTCATTTTCGTCCTCCCTAGGCATATTCTTGTCCAATTAGGGTTTTTAACCAATCTTGGGCATCCAATAGGTGTGTTTGTGTCAATGGATGATCAATTAGGTCATTTTCGTCCTCCCTAGGCTTATTCTTGTCCAATTAGGATTTTTTTACCAATCTTGTGCATCCAATAGGTGTGTTTGTGTCATTGGATGATCAATTAGGTCATTTTCGTCCGCCCTAGGCTTATTCTTGTCCAATTAGGGTTTTTAACCAATCTTATGCATCAAATAGGTGTGTTTGTGTCATTGAATTAATATTTAGGTCATTTTCGTCCTCCGTAGTCTTATTCTTGTCCAATTATGGTTTTTAACCAATCTTGTGCATCCAATAGGTGTGTTTGTGTCATTGGATGATCAATTAGGTCATTTTCGTCCTCCCTAGGCTTATTCTTGTCCAATTAGGGTTTTTAACCAATCTTGTGCATCCAATAGGTGTGTTTGTGTCATTGAATTAATATTTAGGTCATTTTCGTCCTCCCTAGGCATATTCTTGTCCAATTAGGGTTTTTAACCAATCTTGTGCATCCAATAGGTGTGTTTGTGTCATTGGATGATCAATTAGGCCATTTTCGTCATTCCTAGGCTTATTCTTGTCCAATTAGGGTTTTTAACCAATCTTGTGCATCCAATAACTTTGTTTGTGTCATTGAATTAATATTTAGGTCATTTTCGTCCTCCCTAGGCATATTCTTGTCCAATTAGGGTTTTTAACCAATCTTGTGCATCCAATAGGTGTGTTTGTGTCATTGGATGATCAATTAGGTCATTTTCGTCCTCCCTAGGCTTATTCTTGTCCAATTAGGGTTTTTAACCAATCTTGTGCATCCAATAAGTAGAGTTGTGTCATTGGATTAACATTTAGGTCATTTTCGCCCTCCCAAGGCATATTCTTGTCCAATTAGGGTTTTTAACCAATCTTATGCATCCAATAGGTGTGTTTGTGTCATTGGATGATCAATTAGGTCATTTTCGTCCTCCCTAGGCTTATTCTTGTCCAATTAGGGTTTTTAACCAATCTTGTGCATCCAATAGGTGTGTTTGTGTCATTGGATGATCAATTAGGTCATTTTCGTCCTCCCTAGGCTTATTCTTGTCCAATTAGGGTTTTTAACAAATCTTGTGCATCCAATAAGTTCATTTGTGTCATTGGATGATCATTTAGGTCATTTTCGTCCTCCTTAGGCATATTCTTGTCCAATTAGGGTTTTAAACCAATCTTGTGCATCCAATAGGTGTGTTTGTGTCATTGGATGATCAATTTAGGTCATTTTCGTCCTCCCTAGGCTAATTCTTGTCCAATTAGGGTTTTTAACCAATCTTGTGCCTCCAATAGGTGTGTTTGTGTCATTGGATGATCAATTAGATCATTTTCGTTCTCCATAGGCTTATTCTTGTCCAATTAGAGTTTTTAACCAATCTTGTGCATCCAATAAGTTTGTTTGTGTCATTGAATTAATATTTAGGTCATTTTCGTCCTCCCTTGGCATATTCTTGTCCAATTAGGGTTTTTAACCAATCTTGTGCATTCAATAGGTGTGTTTGTGTCATTGGATGATCAATTAGGTCATTTTCGTCCTCCCTAGGCATATTCTTGTCCAATTAGGGTCTTTAACCAATCTTGTGCATCCAATAGGTGTGTTTGTGGCAATGGATGATCAATTAGGTCATTTTCGTCCTCCCTAGGCATATTCTTGTCCAATTAGGCTTTTTAACCAATCTTGTGCTTCCAATAGGTGTGTTTGTGTCATTGGATGATCAATTAGGTCATTTTCGTCCTCCCTAGGCTTATTCTTGTCCAATTAGGGTTTTTAACCAATCTTGTGCATCCAACAAGTTTGTTTGTGTCATTGAATTAATATTTAGGTCATTTTCGTCCTCCCTAGGCATATTCTTGTCCAATTAGGGTTTTTGACCAATCTTGTGCATCCAATAGGTGTGTTTGTGTCATTGGATGATCAATTAGGTCATTTTCGTCCTCCCTAGGCATATTCTTGTCAAATTAGGGTTTTTAACCAATCTTGTGCATCCAATAGGTGTGTTTGTGTCATTGGATGATCAATTAGGTCATTTCGTCCTCCCTAGGCTTATTCTTGTCCAATTAGGGTTTTTAACCAATCTTGTGCATCCAATAAGTTGAGTTGTGTCATTGGATTAACATTTAGGTCATTTTCGTCCTCCCTAGGCTTATTCTTGTCCAATTAGGGTTTTTAACCAATCTTGTACATTTAATAAGTTCATTTGTGTCATTAGATTAACATTTAGGTCATTTTCGTCCTCCCTAGGCATATTCTTGTCCAATTAGGGTTTTTAACCAATCTTGTGCATCCAATAGGTGTGTTTGTGTCATTGGATGATCAATTAGGTCATTTTCGTCCTCCCTAGGCTTATTCTTGTCCAATTAGGGTTTTTAACCAATCTTGTGCATCCAATAGGTGTGTTTGTGTCATTGCATGATCAATTAGGTCATTTTCGTCCTACCTAGGAATATTCTTGTCCGATTAGGGTTTTTAACCAATCTTGTGCATCCAATAGGTGTGTTTGTGTCATTGGATGATCTATTAGGCCATTTTCTTCCTCCCTAGGCATATTCTTGTCCAATTAGGGTTTTTAACCAATCTTGTGCATCCAATAGGTGTGTTTGTGTCATTGGATGATCAATTAGGTCATTTTCGTCCTCCCTAGGCATATTCTTGTCCAATTAGGGTTTTTAACGAATCTTGTGCATCCAATATGTGTGTTTGTGTCATTGGACGATCAATTAGTTCATTTTCGTCCTCCCTAGGCTTATTCTTGTCCAATTAGGGTTTTTAACCAATCTTGTGCATCCAATAGGTTGAGTTGTGTCATTGGATTAACATTTAGGTCATTTTCGTCCTCCCTAGGCTAATTCTTGTCCAATTAGGGTTTTTAACCAATCTTGTGCATCCAATAGGTGTGTTTGTGTCATTGGATGATCAATTAGGTCATTTTCGTCCTCCCTAGGCTTATTCTTGCCCAATTAGGGTTTTTAACCAATCTTGTGCATCCAATAAGTTTGTTTATGTCATTGAATTAATATTTAGGTCATTTTCGTCCTCCCTAGGCATATTCTTTTCCATTTAGGGTTTTTAACCAATCTTGTGCATCCAATAGGTGTGTTTGTGTCATTGGATGATCAATTAGGTCATTTTCGTCCTCCCTAGGCTTATTCTTGTCCAATTAGGGTTTTTAACCAATCTTGTGCATCCAATAAGTTCATTAGTGTCATTGGATGATCAATTAGGTCATTTTCGTCCTCCCTAGGCATGTTCTTGTCCAACTAGGGTTTTTAACCAGTCTTGTGCATCCAATAGGTGTGTTTGTGTCATTGGATGATCAATTAGGTCATTTTCGTCCTCCCTAGGCTTATTCTTGTCCAATTAGGGTTTTTAACCAATCTTGTGCATCCAATAAGTTCATTAGTGTCATTGGATGATCAATTAGGTCATTTTCGTCCTCCCTAGGCATATTCTTGTCCAGTTATGGTTTTTAACCAATCTTGTGCATCCAATAGGTGTGTTTGTGTCATTGGATGATCAATTAGGTCATTTTCGTCCTCCCTAGGCTTATTCTTGTCCAATTAGGGTTTTTAACCAATCTTGTGCATCCAATAAGTTCATTAGTGTCATTGGATGATCAATTAGGTCATTTTCGTCCTCCCTAGGCATGTTCTTGTCCAACTATGGTTTTTACCAATCTTGTGCATCCAATAGGTGTGTTCGTGTCATTGGATGATTAATTAGGTCATTTTCGTCCTCCCTAGGCTTATTCTTGTCCAATTAGGGTTTTTAACCAATCTTGTGCATCCAATAGGTGTGTTTGTGTCATTGGATGATCAATTAGGTCATTTTCGTCCTCCCTAGGCTTATTCTTGTCCAATTAGGGTTTTTAACCAATCTTGTGCATCCAATAGGTGTTTTTGTTTCATTGGATGATCAATTCGGTCATTTTCGTCCTCCCTAGGCTTATTCTTGTCCAATTAGGGTTTTTAACCAATCTTGTGCATCCAATAAGTTCATTTGTGTCATTGGATTAACATTTAGGTCATATCAGTCCTCCCTAGGCATATTCTTGTCCAATTAGGGTTTTTAACCAATCTTGTGCATCCAATAACTTTGTTTGTGTCATTGAATTAATATTTAGGTCATTTTCGTCCTCCCTAGGCATATTCTTGTCCAATTAGGGTTTTTAACCAATCTTGTGCATCCAATAGGTGTGTTTGTGTCATTGGATGATCAATTAGGTCATTTTCGTCCTCCCTAGGCTTATTCTTGTCCAATTAGGGTTTTTAACCAATCTTGTGCATCCAATAGGTGTGTCTGTGTCATTGGATGATCAATTACGTCATTTTCGTCCTCCCTAGGCTTATTCTTGTCCAATTAGGGTTTTTAACCAATCTTGTGCATCCAATAAGTTGAGTTGTGTCATTGGATTAACATTTAGGTCATTTTCGTCCTCCCTAGGCTTATTCTTGTCCAATTAGGATTTTTAACCAATCTTGTGCATCCAATAACTTTGTTTGTGTCATTGAATTAATATTTAGGTCATTTTCGTCCTCCCTAGGCATATTCTTGTCCAATTAGGGTTTTTAACCAATCTTGTGCATCCAATAGGTGTGTTTGTGTCATTGGATGATCAATTAGGTCATTTTCGTCTTCCCTAGGATTATTCTTGTCCAATTAGGGTTTTTAACCAATCTTGTGCATCCAATAAGTTTGTCTGTGTCATTGAATTAATATTTAGGTCATTTTCGTCCTCCCTAGGCATATTCTTGTCCAATTAGGGTTTTTAACCAATCTTGTGCATCCAATAGGTGTGTTTGTGTCATTGGATGATCAATTAGGTCATTTTCGTCCTCCCTAGGCTTATTCTTGTCCAATTAGGGTTTTTAACCAATCTTGTGCATCCAATAACTTTGTTTGTGTCATTGAATTAATATTTAGGTCATTTTCGTCCTCCCTAGGCATATTCTTGTCCAATTAGGGTTTTTAACCAATCTTGTGCATCCAATAGGTGTGTTTGTGTCATTGGATGATCAATTAGGTCATTTTCGTTCCCCCTAGGCTTATTCTTGTCCAATTAGGGTTTTTCACCAATCTTGTGCATCCAATAACTTTGTTTGTGTCATTGAATTAATATTTAGGTCATTTTCGTCCTCCCTAGGCATATTCTTGTCCAATTAGGGTTTTTAACCAATCTTGTGCATCCAATAGGTGTGTTTGTGTCATTGGATGATCAATTAGGTCATTTTCGTCCTCCCTAGGCTTATTCTTGTCCAATTAGGGTTTTTAACCAATCTTGTGCATCCAATAACTTTGTTTGTGTCATTGAATTAATATTTAGGTCATTTTCGTCCTCCCTAGGCATATTCTTGTCCAATTAGGGTTTTTAACCAATCTTGTGCATCCAATAGGTGTGTTTGTGTCATTGGATGATCAATTAGGTCATTTTCGTCCTCCCTAGGCTTATTCTTGTCCAATTAGGGTTTTTAACCAATCTTGTTCATCCAATAGGTGTGTTTGTGTCAATGGATGATCAATTAGGTCGTTTTCGTCGTCCCTAGGCTTATTCATGTCCAATTAGGGTTTTTAACCAATCTTGTGCATCCAATAGGTGTGTTTGTGTCATTGGATGATCAATTAGGTCATTTTCGTCCTACCTAGACTTATTCTTGTCAAATTAGGGTTTTTAATCAATCTTGTGCATCCAATAACTTTGTTTGTGTCATTGAATTAATATTTAGGTCATTTTCGTCCTCCCTAGGCATATTCTTGTCCAATTAGGGTTTTTAACCAATCTTGTGCATCCAATAGGTGTGTTTGTGTCATTGGATGATCAATTAGGTCATTTTCGTCCTCCCTAGGCTTATTCTTGTCCAATTAGGGTTTTTAACCAATCTTGTGCATTCAATAAGTTCATTAGTGTCATTGGATGATCAATTAGGTCATTTTGCGTCCTCCCTAGGCTTATTCTTGTCCAATTAGGGTTTTTAACCAATCTTGTGCATCCAATAAGTTCATTTGTGTCATTGGATTAACATTTAGGTCATATTCGTCCTCCCTAGGCATATTCTTGCCCAATTAGGGTTTTTAACCAATCTTGTGCATCCAATAGGTGTGTTTGTGTCAGTGGATGATCAATTACGTCATTTTCGTTCTCCCTAGGCTTATTCTTGTCCAATTAGGGTTTTTAACCAATCTTGTGCATCCAATAAGTTCATTTGTGTTATTGGATTAACATTTAGGTCATATTCGTCCTCCCTAGGCATATTCTTGTCCAATTAGGGTTTTTAACCAATCTTGTGCATCCAATAGGTGTGTTTGTGTCACTGGATGATCAATTAGGTCATTTTCATCCTCCCTATGCATATTCTTGTCCAATTAGGGTTTTTAACCAATCTTGTGCATCCAATAGGTGTGTTTGTGTCATTGGATGATCAATTAGGTCATTTTCGTCCTCCCTAGGCTTATTCTTGTCCAATTAGGGTTTTTAACCAATCTTGTGCATCCAATAAGTTCATTAGTGTCATTGGATGATCAATTAGGTCATTTTCGTCCTCCCTAGGCTTATTCTTGTCCAATTAGGGTTTCTAACCAATCTTGTGCATCCAATAAGTTCATTTCTGTCATTGGATTAACATTTAGGTCATATCCGTCCTCCCTAGGCATATTCTTGTCCAATTAGGGTTTTTAACGAATCTTGTGCATCCAATAGGTGTGTTTGTGTCAGTGGATGATCAATTACGTCATTTTCGTTCTCCCTAGGCTTATTCTTGTCCAATTAGGGTTTTTAACCAATCTTGTGCATCCAATAAGTTCATTTGTGTTATTGGATTAACATTTAGGTCATATTCGTCATCCCTAGGCATATTCTTGTCCAATTAGGGTTTTTAACCAATCTTGTGCATCCCATAGGTGTGTTTGTGTCATTGGATGATCAATTAGGTCATTTTCGTCCTCCCTAGGCATATTCTTGTCCAATTAGGGTTTTTAACCAATCTTGTGCATCCAATAGGTGTGTTTGTGTCATTGGATGATCAATTAGGTCATTTTCGTCCTCCCTAGGCTTATTCTTGTCCAATTAGGGTTTTTAACCAATCTTGTGCATCCAATAAGTAGAGTTGTGTCATTGGATTAACATTTAGGTCATTTTCGCCCTCCCAAGGCATATTCTTGTCCAATTAGGGTTTTTAACCAATCTTATGCATCCAATAGGTGTGTTTGTGTCATTGGATGATCAATTAGGTCATTTTCGTCCTCCCTAGGCTTATTCTTGTCCAATTAGGGTTTTTAACCAATCTTGTGCATCCAATAGGTGTGTTTGTGTCATTGGATGATCAATTAGGTCATTTTCGTCCTCCCTAGGCTTATTCTTGTCCAATTAGGGTTTTTAACAAATCTTGTGCATCCAATAAGTTCATTTGTGTCATTGGATGATCATTTAGGTCATTTTCGTCCTCCTTAGGCATATTCTTGTCCAATTAGGGTTTTAAACCAATCTTGTGCATCCAATAGGTGTGTTTGTGTCATTGGATGATCAATTTAGGTCATTTTCTTCCTCCCTAGGCTAATTCTTGTCCAATTAGGGTTTTTAACCAATCTTGTGCCTCCAATAGGTGTGTTTGTGTCATTGGATGATCAATTAGATCATTTTCGTCCTCCATAGGCTTATTCTTGTCCAATTAGAGTTTTTAACCAATCTTGTGCATCCAATAAGTTTGTTTGTGTCATTGAATTAATATTTAGGTCATTTTCGTCCTCCCTTGGCATATTCTTGTCCAATTAGGGTTTTTAACCAATCTTGTGCATTCAATAGGTGTGTTTGTGTCATTGGATGATCAATTAGGTCATTTTCGTCCTCCCTAGGCATATTCTTGTCCAATTAGGGTCTTTAACCAATCTTGTGCATCCAATAGGTGTGTTTGTGGCAATGGATGATCAATTAGGTCATTTTCGTCCTCCCTAGGCATATTCTTGTCCAATTAGGCTTTTTAACCAATCTTGTGCTTCCAATAGGTGTGTTTGTGTCATTGGATGATCAATTAGGTCATTTTCGTCCTCCCTAGGCTTATTCTTGTCCAATTAGGGTTTTTAACCAATCTTGTGCATCCAACAAGTTTATTTATGTCATTGAATTAATATTTAGGTCATTTTCGTCCTCCCTAGGCATATTCTTGTCGAATTAGGGTTTTTGACCAATCTTGTGCATCCAATAGGTGTGTTTGTGTCATTGGATGATCAATTAGGTCATTTTCGTCCTCCCTAGGCATATTCTTGTCCAATTAGGGTTTTTAACCAATCTTGTGCATCCAATAGGTGTGTTTGTGTCATTGGATGATCAATTAGGTCATTTTCGTCCTCCCTAGGCTTATTCTTGTCCAATTAGGGTTTTTAACCAATCTTGTGCATCCAATAAGTTCATTAGTGTCATTGGATGATCAATTAGGTCATTTTCGTCCTCCCTAGGCATGTTCTTGTCCAACTAGGGTTTTTAACCAATCTTGTGCATCCAATAAGTTCATTAGTGTCATTGGTTGATCAATTAGGTCATTTTCGTCCTCCCTAGGCATATTATTGTCCAATTAGGGTTTTTAACCAATCTTGTGCATCCAATAAGTTTGTTTGTGTCATTGAATTAATATTTAGGTCATTTTCGTCCTCCCTAGACATATTATTGTCCAATTAGGGTTTTTAACCAATCTTGTGCATCCAATAGGTGTGTTTGTGTCATTGGATGATCAATTAGGTCATTTTCGTCCTCCCTAGGCTTATTCTTGTCCAATTAGGGTTTTTAACCAATCTTGTGCATCCAATAACTTTGTTTGTGTCATTGAATTAATATTTAGGTCATTTTCGTCCTCCCTAGGCATATTCTTGTCCAATTAGGGTTTTTAACCAATCTTGTGCATCCAATAGGTGTGTTTGTGTCATTGGATGATCAATTAGGTCATTTTCGTCCTCCCTATGCATATTCATGTCCTATTAGGGTTTTTAACCAATCTTGTGCATCCAATAGGTGTGTTTGTGTCATTAGATGATCGATTAGGTCATTTTCGTCCTCCCTAGGCTTATTCTTGTCCAATTAGGGTTTTTAACCAAACTTGTGCATCCAATAAGTTCATTTGTGTCATTGGATTAACATTTAGGTCATTTTCGTCCTCCCTAGGCATATTCTTGTCCAATTAGGGTTTTTAACCAATCTTGTGCATCCAATAGGTGTGTTTGTGTCATTGGATGATCAATTAGGTTATTTTCGTTCTCCCTAAGGATATTCTTGTCCAATTAGGGTTTTTAACGAATCTTGTGCATCCAATAAGTTCATTTGTGTCAGTGGATGATCAATTAGGTCATTTTCGTCCTCCCTAGGAATATTCTTGTCCAATTAGGGTTTTTAACCAATCTTGTGCATCCAATAGGTGTGTTTGTGTCATTGGATGATCAATTAGGTCATTTACGTCCTCCCTAGGCTTATTCTTGTCCAATTAGGGTTTTTAACCAATCTTGTGCATCCAATAACTTTGTTTGTGTCATTGAATTATTATTTAGGTCATTTTCTTCCTCCCTAGGCATATTCTTGTCCAATTAGGGTTTTTAACCAATCTTGTGCATCCAATAGGTGTGTTTGTGTCATTGGATGATCAATTAGGTCATTTTCGTCCTCCCTAGGCTTATTCTTGTCCAATTAGGGTTTTTAACCAATCTTGTGCATCCAATAACTTTGTTTGTGTCATTGAATTAATATTTAGGTCATTTTCCTCCTCCCTGGGCATATTCTTGTCCAATTAGGGTTTTTAACCAATCTTGTGCATCCAATAGGTGTGTTTGTGTCATTGGATGATCAATTAGGTCATTTTCGTCCTCCCTAGGCTTATTCTTGTCCAATTAGGGTTTTTAACCAATCTTGTGCATCCAATAACTTTGTTTGTGTCATTGAATTAATATTTAGGTCATTTTCGTCCTCCCTAGGCATATTCTTGTCCAATTAGGGTTTTTAACCAATCTTGTGCATCCAATAGGTGTGTTTGTGTCATTGGATGATCAATTAGGTCATTTTCGTCCTTTCTAGGCTTATTCATGTCCCATTAGGGTTTTTAACCAATCTTGTGCATCCAATAAGTTCATTTGTGTCATTGGATTATCATTTAGGTCATTTTCGTCCTCCCTAGGCATATTCTTGTCCAATTAGGGTTTTTAACCAATCTTGTGCATCCAATAGGTGTGTTTGTGTCATTTGATGATCAATTAGGTCATTTTCGTCCTCCCTAGGCTTATTCTTGTCCAATTAATGTTTTTAACCAATCTTGTGCATCCAATAAGTTTGTTTGTTTCCTTGAATTAATATTTAGGTCATTTTCGTCCTCCCTAGGCATATTCTTGTCCAATTAGGGTTTTTAACCAATCTTGTGCATCCAATAGGTGTGTTTGTGTCATTGGATGATCAATTAGGTCATTTTCGTCCTCCCTAGGCTTATTCTTGTCCAATTAGGGTTTTTAACCAATCTTGTGCATCCAATAACTTTGTTTGTGTCATTGAATTAATATTTAGGTCATTTTCGTCCTCCCTAGGCATATTCTTGTCCAATTAGGGTTTTTAACCAATCTTGTGCATCCAATAGGTGTGTTTGTGTCATTGGATGTCAATTAGGTCATTTTCGTCCTCCCTAGGCTTATTCTTGTCCAATTAGGGTTTTTAACCAATCTTGTGCATCCAATAGGTGTGTTTGTGTCATTGGATGATCAATTAGGTCATTTTCGTCCTCCCTAGGCTTATTCATGTCCAATTAGGGTTTTAGACCAATCTTGTGCATCCAATAGGTGTGTTTGTGTCATTGGATGATCAATTAGGTCATTTTCGTCCTTCCTAGGCTTATTCTTGTCCAATTAGGGTTTTTAACTAATCTTGTGCATCCGATAAGTTTGTTTGTGTCATTGAATTAATATTTAGGTCATTTTCGTCCTCCCTAGGCATATTCTTGTCCAATTAGGGTTTTTAACCAATCTTGTGCATCCAATAGGTGTGTTTGTGTCATTGGATGATCAATTAGGTCATTTTCGTCCTCCCTAGGCTTATTCTTGTCCAATTAGGGTTTTTAACCAATCTTGTGCATCCAATAGGTGTGTTTGTGTCATTAGATTATCAATTAGGTCATTTTCGTCCTCCCTAGGCTTATTCTTGTCCAATTAGGGTTTTTAACCAATCTTGTGCATCCAATAACTTTGTTTGTGTCATTGAATTAATATTTAGGTCATTTTCGTCCTCCCTAGGCATATTCCTGTCCAATTAGGGATTTTAACCAATCTTGTGCATCCAATAGGTGTGTTTGTGTCATTGGATGATCAATTAGGTCATTTTTGTCCTCCCTAGGCTTATTCTTGTCCAATTAGGGTTTTTAACCAATCTTGTGCATCCAATAGGTGTGTTTGTGTCATTGCATGATCAATTAGGTCATTTTCGTCCTCCCTAGGCTTATTCTTGTCCAATTACGGTTTTTAACCAATCTTGTGCATCCAATAACTTTGTTTGTGTCATTGAATTAATATTTAGGTCATTTTCCTCCTCCCTAGGCATATTCTTTTCCAATTAGGGTTTTTAACCAATCTTGTGCATCCAATAGGTGTGTTTGTGTCATTGGATGATCAATTAGGTCATTTTCGTCCTCCCTAGGCTTATTCTTGTCCAATTAGGGTTTTTAACCAATCTTGTGCATCCAATAAGTTCATTTGTGTCGTTGGATTAACATTTAGGTCATTTTCGTCCTCCCTAGGCATATTTTTGTCCAATTAGGGTTTTTAACCAATCTTGTGCTTCCAATAGGTGTGTTTGTATCATTGGATGATCAATTAGGTCATTTTCGTCCTCCCTAGTCTTATTCTTGTCCAATTAGGGTTTTTAACCAATCTTGTGCATCCAATAATTTTGTTTATGTCATTGAATTAATATTTAGGTCATTTTCGTCCTCCCTAGGCATATTCTTGTCCAATTAGGGTTATTAATCAGTCTTGTGCATCCAATAGGTGTGTTTGTGTCATTGGATGATCAATTAGGACATTTTCGTCCCCCCAAGGCTTATTCTTGTCCAATTTGGGTTTTTAACCAATCTTGTGCATCCAATAAGTTCATTTGTGTCATTGGATTAACATTTAGGTGATTTTCGTCCTCCCTAGGCATATTCTTGTCCAATTAGGGTTTTTAACCAATCTTGTGCATCCAATAGGTGTGTTTGTGTCATTGGATGATCAATTAGGTCATTTTCGTCCTCCCTAGGCTTATTCTTGTCCAATTAGGGTTTTTAACCAATCTTGGGCATCCAATAAGTTCATTTGTGTCATTGGATGATCAATTAGGTCTTTTTCGTCCTCCCTAGGCAAATTCTTGTCCAACTAGGGTTTTTAACCAATCTTGTGCTTCCAATAGGTGTGTTTGTGTCATTGGATGATCCATTAGGTCATTTTCATCCTCACTAGGCTTATTCTTGTCCAATTAGGGTTTTTAACCAATCTTGTGCATCCAATAAGTTCATTTGTGTTATTGGATGATCAATTAGGTCATTTTCGTGCTCCCTAGACTTATTCTTGTCCAATTAGGGTTTTTAACCAATCTTGTGCATCCAATAACTTGGTTTGTGTCATTGAATTAATATTTAGGTCATTTTCGTCCTCCCTAGGCATATTCTTGTCCAATTAGGGTTTTTAACCAATCTTGTGCATCCAATAGGTGTGTTTGTGTCATTGGATGATCAATTAGGTCATTTTCGTCCTCCCTAGGCTTATTCTTGTCCAATTAGGGTTTTTAACCAATCTTGTGCATCCAATAACTTTGTTTGTGTCATTGAATTAATATTTAGGTCATTTTCGTCCTCCCTAGGCATATTCTTGTGCAATTAGGGTTTTTAACCAATCTTGTGCATCCAATAGGTGTGTTCGTGTCATTGGATGATCAATTAGGTCATTTTCGTCCTTCCTAGGCTTATTCTTGTCCAATTAGGGTTTTTAACCAATCTATTGCATCCAATAAGTTCATTTGTGTCATTGGATTAACATTTAGGTCATTTTCGTCCTCCCTAGGCATATTCTTGTCCAATTAGGGTTTTTAACCAATCTTGTGCATCCAATAGGTGTGTTTGTGTCATTGGATGATCAATTAGGTCATTTTCGTCCTCCCTAGGCTTATTCTTGTCCAATTAGGGTTTTTAACCAATCTTGTGCATCCAATAACTTTGTTTGTGTCATTGAATTAATATTTCGGTCATTTTCGTCCTCCCTAGGCATATGCTTGTCCAATTAGCGTTTTTAACCAATCTTGTGCATCCAATAGGTGTGTTTGTGTCATTGGATGATCAATTAGGTCATTTTCCTCCTCCCTAGGCTTATTCTTGTCCAATTAGTGTTTTTAACCAATCTTGTACATCCAATAAGTTCATTTGTGTCATTGGATTAACATTTAGGTCATTTTCGTCCTCCCTAGGCATATTCTTGTCCAATTAGGGTTTTTAACCAATCTTGTGCATCCAATAGGAGTGTTTGTGTCATTGGATGATCAATTAGGTCAGTTTCGTCCTCCCTTAGCTTACTCTTGTCCAATTATGGTTTTTAACCAATCTTGTGCATCCAATAAGTTCATTTGTGTCATTGGATTAACATTTAGGTCATTTTCGTTCTCCCTAGGCTTATTCTTGTCCAATTAGGGTTTTTAACCATTCTTGTGCATCCAATAGGTGTGTTTGTGTCATTGGATGATCAATTAGGTCATTTTCGTCCTCCCTAGGCTTATTCTTGTCCAATTAGGGTTTGTAACCAATCTTGTACATCCAATAAGTTCATTTGTGTCATTGGATTAACGTTTTGGTCATTTTCGTCCTCCCTAGGCATATTCTTGTCCAATTAGGGTTTTTAACCAATCTTGTGCATCCAATAGGTGTGTTTGTGTCATTGGATGATCAATTAGGTCATTTTCGTCCTCCCTAGGCTTATTCTTGTCCAATTAGGGTTTTTAACCAATCTTGTGCATCCAATAGGTGTGTTTGTGTCATTGGATGATCAATTAGGTCATTTTCGTTCTCCCTATGCTTATTCTTGTCCAATTAGGGTTTTTAACCAATCTTGTGCATCCAATAAGTTCATTTGTGTTATTGGATTAACATTTAGGTCATTTTCGTTCTCCCTAGGCATATTCTTGTCCAATTAGGTTTTTAACCAATCTTGTGCATCCAATAGGTGTGTTTGTGTCATTGGATGATCAATTAGGTCATTTTCGTCCTCCCTATGCTTATTCTTGTCCAATTAGGGTTTTTAACCAATCTTGTGCATCCAATAAGTTCATTAGTGTCATTGGATGATCAATTAGGTCATTTTCGTCCTCCCTAGGTATGTTCTTGTCTAACTAGGGTTTTTAACCAATCTTGTGCATCCAATAGGTGTGTTTGTGTCATTGGATGATCAGATAGGTCATTTTCGTCCTCCCTAGGGTTATTCTTGTCCAATTAGGGTTTTTAACCAATCTAGTGCATCCAATAAGTTGAGTTGTGTCATTGGATTAACATTTAGGTCATTTTCGTCCTCCCTAGGCATATTCTTGTCCAATTAGGGTTTTTAACCAATCTTGTGCTTCCAATAGGTGTGTTTGTGTCATTGGATGATCAATTAGGTCATTTTCGTCCTCCCTAGGCTTATTCTTGTCCAATTAGGGTTTTTAACCAATCTTGTGCATCCAATAACTTTGTTTGTGTCATTGAATTAATATTTAGGTCATTTTCGTCCTCCCTAGGCATATTCTTGTCCAATTAGGGTTTTTAACCAATCTTGTGCATCCAATAACTTTGTTTGTGTCATTTAATTAATATTTAGGTCATTTTCGTCCTCCCTATGCATATTCTTGTCCAATTTGGGTTTTTAACCAATCATTGTGCATCCAATAGGTGTGTTTGTGTCATTGGATGATCAATTAGGTCATTTTCGCCCTCCCTAGGCTTATTCTTGTCCAATTAGGGTTTTAAACCAATCTTGTGCAACCAATAAGTTCATTTGTGTCATTGGATTATCATTTAGGTCATTTTCGTCCTCCCTAGGCATATTCTTGTCCAATTAGGGTTTTTAACCAATCTTGTGCTTCCAATAGGTGTGTTTGTGTCATTGGATGATCAATTAGGTCATTTTCGTCCTCCCTAGGCTTATTCTTGTCCAATTAGGGTTTTTAACAAATCTTGTGCATCCAACAAATTTGTTTATGTCATTGAATTAATATTTAGGTCATTTTCGTCCTCCCTAGGCATATTCTTGTCCAATTAGGGTTTTTAACCAATCTTGTGCATCCAATAGGTGTGTTTGTGTCATTGGATGATCAATTAGGTCATTTTCGTCCTCCCTAGGCTTATTCTTCACCAATTAGGGTTTTTAACCAATCTTGTGCATCCAATAAGTTGAGTTGTGTCATTGGATTAGCATTTTGGTCATTTTCGTCCTCCCTAGGCTTATTCTTGTCCAATTAGGGTTTTTAACCAATCTTGTGCATCCAATAAGTTCATTTGTGTCATTGGATTAACATTTAGGTCATTTTCGTTCTCCCTAGGCATATTCTTGTCCAATTAGGGTTTTTAACAAATCTTGTGCATCCAATAGGTGTGTTGGTGTCATTGGATGATCAATTAGGTCATTTTCGTCCTTTTTATGCTTATTCTTGTCCAATTAGGGTTTTTAACCAATCTTGTGCATCCAATAGGTGTGTTTGTGTCATTGGATGATCAATTAGGTCATTTTCGTCCTCCCTAGGCTTATTCTTGTCCAATTAGGGTTTTTAACCAATCTTGTGCATCCAATAGGTGTGTTGGTGTCATTGAATTAATATTTAGGTCATTTTCGTCCTCCCTAGGCATATTCTTGTCCAATTAGGGTTTTTAACCAATCTTGTGCATCCAATAGGTGTGTTTGTGTCATTGGATGATCAATTAGGTAATTTTCGTCCTCCCTAGGCTTATTCTTGTCCAATTAGGGTTTTTAACTAATCTTGTGCATCCAATAAGTTCATTTGTGTCATTGGATTAACATTTAGGTCATTTTCGTCCTCCCTAGGCATATTCTTGTCCAATTAGGGTTTTTAACCCATCTTGTGCATCCAATAGGTGTGTTTGTGTCATTGGATGATCAATTAGGTCATTTTCGTCCTCTCTAGGCATATTCTGGTCCAATTAGGGTTTTTAACCAATCTTGTGCATCCAATAGGTGTGTTTGTGTCATTGGATGATCAATTAGGTCATTTTCGTCCTCCCTAGGCTTATTCTTGTCCAATTAGGGTTTTTAACCAATCTTGTGCATCCAATAACTTTGTTTGTGTCATTGAATTAATATTTAGGTCATTTTCGTCCTCCCTAGGCATATTCTTGTCCAATTAGGGTTTTTAACCAATCTTGTGCATCCAATAGGTGTGTTTGTGTCATTGGATGATCAATTAGGTCATTTTCGTCCTCCCTATGCATATTCATGTCCTATTAGGGTTTTTAACCAATCTTGTGCATCCAATAGGTGTGTTTGTGTCATTAGATGATCGATTAGGTCATTTTCGTCCTCCCTAGGCTTATTCTTGTCCAATTAGGGTTTTTAACCAAACTTGTGCATCCAATAAGTTCATTTGTGTCATTGGATTAACATTTAGGTCATTTTCGTCCTCCCTAGGCATATTCTTGTCCAATTAGGGTTTTTAACCAATCTTGTGCATCCAATAGGTGTGTTTGTGTCATTGGATGATCAATTAGGTCATTTTCGTCCTCCTTAGGCATATTCTTGTCCAATTAGGGTTTTTAACCAATCTTGTGCATCCAATAAGTTCATTTGTGTCATTGGATGATCAATTACGTCATTTTCGTCCTCCCTAGGCATATTCTTGTCCAACTAGGGTTTTTAACCAATCTTGTGCATTCAATAGGTGTGTTTGTGTCATTGGATGATCAATTAGGTCATTTTCGTCCTCCCTAGCCTTATTCTTGTCCAATTAGGATTTTTAACCAATCTTGTGCATCCAATAAGTTGAGTTGTGTCATTGGATTAACATTTATGTCATTTTCGTTCTCCCTAGGCTTATTCTTGTCCAATTAGGGTTTTTAACCAATCTTGTGCATCCAATAAGTTCATTTGTGTTATTGGATTAACATTTAGGTCATATTAGTCCTCCCTAGGCTCATCTTGTCCAATTAGGGTTTTTAACCAATCTTGTGCATCCAATAGGTGTGTTTGTGTCATTGGATGATCAATTAGGTCATTTTCGTCCTCCCTAGGCATATTCTTGTCCAGTTAGGGTTTTTAACCAATCTTGTGCATCCAATAGGTATGTTTGTGTCATTGGATGATCAATTAGGTCATTTTCGTCCTCCCTAGGCTTATTCTTGTCCAATTAGGGTTTTTAACCAATCTTGTGCATCCAATAAGTTCATTAGTGTCATTGGATGATCAATTAGGTCATTTTCGTCCTCCCTAGGCATATTCTTGTCCAGTTATGGTTTTTAACCAATCTTGTGCATCCAATAGGTGTGTTTGTGTCATTGGATGATCAATTAGGTCATTTTCGTCCTCCCTAGGCTTATTCTTGTCCAATTAGGGTTTTTAACCAATCTTGTGCATCCAATAAGTTCATTAGTGTCATTGGATGATCAATTAGGTCATTTTCGTCCTCCCTAGGCATGTTCTTGTCCAACTAGGGTTTTAAACAAATCTTGTGCATCCAATAGGTGTGTTTGTGTCATTGGATGATCAATTAGGTCATTTTCGTCCTCCCTAGGCTTATTCTTGTCCAATTAGGGTTTTTAACCAATCTTGTGCATCCAATAAGTTTGTTTGTTTCATTGGATGATCAATTAGGTCATTTTCGTCCTCCCTAGGCTTATTCTTGTCCAATTAGGGTTTTTAACCAATCTTGTGCATCCAATAACTTTGTTTGTGTCATTGAATTAATATTTAGGTCATTTTCGTCCTCCCTAGGCATATTCTTGTCCAATTAGGGTTTTTAACCAATCTTGTGCATCCAATAGGTGTGTTTGTGTCTTTGGATGATCAATTAAGTTATTTTCGTCCTTCCTAAGCTTATTCTTGTCCAATTAGGGTTTTTAACAAACCTTGTGCATCCAATAAGTTCATTTGTGTCATTGGATGATCAATTAGGTTATTTTCGTCCTCCCTAGGCATATTCTTGTCCAACTTGGGTTTTTAACCAATCTTGTGCATCCAATAGGTGTGTTTGTGTCATTGGATGATCAATTAGGTCATTTTCGTCCTCCCTAGGCTTATTCTTGTCCAATTAGGGTTTTTAACCAATCTTGTGCATCCAATAACTTTGTTTGTGTCATTGAATTAATATTTAGGTCATTTTCGTCCTCCCTAGGCATATTCTTGTCCAATTAGGGTTTTTAACCAATCTTGTGCATCCAATAGGTGTGTTTGTGTCATTGGATGATCAATTAGGTCATTTTCGTTCCCCCTAGGCTTATTCTTGTCCAATTAGGGTTTTTCACCAATCTTGTGCATCCAATAACTTTGTTTGTGTCATTGAATTAATATTTAGGTCATTTTCGTCCTCCCTAGGCATATTCTTGTCCAATTAGGGTTTTTAACCAATCTTGTGCATCCAATAGGTGTGTTTGTGTCATTGGATGATCAATTAGGTCATTTTCGTCCTCCCTAGGCTTATTCTTGTCCAATTAGGGTTTTTAACCAATCTTGTGCATCCAATAACTTTGTTTGTGTCATTGAATTAATATTTAGGTCATTTTCGTCCTCCCTAGGCATATTCTTGTCCAATTAGGGTTTTTAACCAATCTTGTGCATCCAATAGGTGTGTTTGTGTCATTGGATGATCAATTAGGTCATTTTCGTCCTCCCTAGGCTTATTCTTGTCCAATTAGGGTTTTTAACCAATCTTGTTCATCCAATAGGTGTGTTTGTGTCAATGGATGATCAATTAGGTCGTTTTCGTCGTCCCTAGGCTTATTCATGTCCAATTAGGGTTTTTAACCAATCTTGTGCATCCAATAGGTGTGTTTGTGTCATTGGATGATCAATTAGGTCATTTTCGTCCTACCTAGACTTATTCTTGTCAAATTAGGGTTTTTAATCAATCTTGTGCATCCAATAACTTTGTTTGTGTCATTGAATTAATATTTAGGTCATTTTCGTCCTCCCTAGGCATATTCTTGTCCAATTAGGGTTTTTAACCAATCTTGTGCATCCAATAGGTGTGTTTGTGTCATTGGATGATCAATTAGGTCATTTTCGTCCTCCCTAGGCTTATTCTTGTCCAATTAGGGTTTTTAACCAATCTTGTGCATCCAATAAGTTTGTTTGTGTCATTGAATTAATATTTAGGTCATTTTCGTCCTCCCTAGGCATATTCTTGTCCAATTAGAGTTTTTAACCAATCTTGTGCTTCCAATAGGTGTGTTTGTGTCATTGGATGATCAATTAGGTCATTTTCGTCCTCCCTAGGCTTATTCTTGTCCAATTAGGGTTTTTAATCAATCTTGAGCATCCAATAAGTTCATTTGTGTCATTGGATTAACATTTAGGTCATTTTCGTCCTCCCTAGGCATATTCTTGTCCAATTAGGGTTTTTAACCAATCTTGTGCTTCCAATAGGTGTGTTTGTGTCATTGGATGATCAATTAGGTCATTTTCGTCCTCCCTAGGCTAATTCTTGTCCAATTAGGGTTTTTAACCAATGTTGTCGATCCAACAAGTTTGTTTATGTCATTGAATTAATATTTAGGTTATTTTCGTCCTCCCTAGGCATATTCTTGTCCAATTAGGGTTTTGAACCAATCTTGTGCATCCAATAGGTGTGTTTGTGTCATTGGATGATCAATTAGGTCATTTTCGTCCTCCCTAGGCTTATTCTTGTCCAATTAGGGTTTTTAACCAATCTTGTGCATCCAACAAGTTTGTTTATGTCATTGAATTAATATTTAGGTCATTTTCGTCCTCCCTAGGCATATTCTTATCCAATTAGGGTTTTTAACCAATCTTGTGCATCCAATAGGTGTGTTTGTGTCATTGGATGATCAATTAGGTCATTTTCGTCCTCCCTAGGCATATTCTTGTCCAATTAGGGTTTTTAACCACTCTTGTGCATCCAATAGGTGTGTTTGTGGCAATGGATGATCAATTTGGTCATTTTCGTCCTCCCTAGGCTTATTCTTGTCCAATTAGGGTTTTTAACCAATCTTGTGCATCCAATAGGTGTGTTTGTGTCATTGGATGATCAATTAGGTCATTTTCGTCCTCCCTCGGCTTATTCTTGTCCAATTAGGGTTTTTAACCAATCTTGTGCATCCCATAACTTTGATTGTGTCATTGAATTAATATTTAGGTCATTTTCGTCCTCCCTAGGCATATTCTTGTCCAATTAGGGTTTTTAACCAATCTTGTGCATCCAATAGGTGTGTTTGTGTCATTGGATGATCAATTAGGTCATTTTCGTCCTCCCTAGGCTTATTCTTGTCCAATTAGGGTTTTTAACCAATCTTGTGCATCCAATAGGTGTGTTTGTGTCATTGGATGATCAATTAGGTCATTTTCGTCCTCCCTAGGCTTATTCTTGCCCAATTAGCGTTTTTAACCAATCTTGTGCATCCAATAAGTTGAGTTGTGTCATTGGATTAACATTTAGGTCATTTTCGTTCTCCCTATGCTTATTCTTGTCCAATTAGGGTTTTTAACCAATCTTGTGCATCCAATAAGTTCATTTGTGTTGTTGGATTAACATTTAGGTCATATTCGTCATCCCTAGGCATATTCTTGTCCAGTTAGGGTTTTTAACCAATCTTGTGCATCCAATAGGTGTGTTTGTGTCATTGGATGATCAATTAGGTCATTTTCGTCCTCCCTAGGCATATTCTTGTCCAATTAGGTTTTTAACCAATCTTGTGCATCCAATAGGTGTCTTTGTGTCATTGGATGATCAATTAGGTCATTTTCGTCCTCCCTTGGCTTATTCTTGTCCAATTAGGGTTTTTAACCAATCTTGTGCATCCAATAAGTTCATTAGTGTCATTGGATGATCAATTAGGTCATTTTCGTCCTCCCTAGGCATGTTCTTGTCTAACTAGGGTTTTTAACCAATCTTGTGCATCCAATAGGTGTGTTTGTGTCATTGGATGATCAGATAGGTCATTTTCGTCCTCCCTAGGGTTATTCTTGTCCAATTAGGGTTTTTAACCAATCTAGTGCATCCAATAAGTTGAGTTGTGTCATTGGATTAACATTTAGGTCATTTTCGTCCTCCCTAGGCATATTCTTGTCCAATTACGGTTTTTAACCAATCTTGTGCTTCCAATAGGTGTGTTTGTGTCATTGGATGATCAATTAGGTCATTTTCGTCCTCCCTAGGCTTATTCTTGTCCAATTAGGATTTTTAACCAATCTTGTGCATCCAACAAGTTTGTTTATGTCATTGAATTAATATTTAGGTCATTTTCGTCCTCCCTAGGCATATTCTTGTCCAATTAGGGTTTTTGACCAATCTTGTGCATCCAATAGGTGTGTTTGTGTCATTGGATGATCAATTAGGTCATTTTCGTCCTCCCTAGGCATATTCTTGTCCAATTAGGGTTTTTAACCAATCTTGTGCATCCAATAAGTTGAGTTGTGTCATTGGATTAACATTTAGGTCATTTTCGTTCTCCCAATGCTTATTCTTGTCCAATTAGGGTTTTTAACCAATCTTGTGCATCCAATAAGTTCATTTGTGTTATTGGATTAACATTTAGGTCATATTCGTCATCCCTAGGCATATTCTTGTCCAATTAGGGTTTTTAACCAATCTTGTGCATCCAATAGGTGTGTTTGTGGCAATGGATGATCAATTAGGTCATTTTCGTCCTCCCTAGGCTTATTCTTGTCCAATTAGGGTTTTTAACCAATCTTGTGCATCCAATAGGTGTGTTTGTGTCATTGGATGATCAATTAGGTCATTTTCGTCCTCCCTAGGCTTATTCTTGTCCAATTAGGGTTTTTAACCAATCTTGTGCATCCAATAGGTGTGTTTGTGTCATTGGACGATCAATTAGGTCTTTTTCGTCCTCCCTAGGCATATTCTTGTCAAATTAGGGTTTTTAACCAATCTTGTGCATCCAATAAGTTGAGTTGTGTCATTGGATTAACATTTGGGTCATTTTCGTCCTCCATAGGCTTATTCTTGTCCAATTAGGGTTTTTAACCAATCTTGTGCATCCAATAAGTTGAGCTGTGTCATTGGATTAACATTTAGGTCATTTTCGTCCTCCCTAGGCTTATTCTTGTCCAATTAGGGTTTTTAACCAATCTTGTGCATCCAATAAGTTCATTTGTGTCATTGGATTAACATTTAGGTCATTTTCGTCCTCCCTAGGCATATTCTTGTCCAATTAGAGTTTTAGACAAAACTTGTGCATCCAATAGGTGTGTTTGGGTCATTGGATGATCAATTAGGTTATTTTCGTCCTCCATAGACTTATTCTTGTCCAATTAGGGTTTTTAACTAATTTTGTGCAACCAATAAGTTCATTTGTGTCATTGGATGATCAATTAGGTCATTTTCGTCTTCCCTAGGCACATTCTTATCCAATTAGGGTTTTTAACCAATCTTGTGCATCCAATAGGTGTGTTTGTGTCATTGGATGATCAATTAGGTCATTTTCGTCCTCCCTAGGCTTATTCTTGTCCAATTAGGGTTTTTAACCAATCTTGTGCATCCAATAGGTGTGTTTGTGTCATTGGATGATCAATTAGGTCATTTTCGTCCTCCCTAGGCTTATTCTTGTCCAATTAGGGTTTTTAACCAATCTTGTGCATCCAATAAGTTCATTTGTGTCATTGGATGATCAATTAGGTCATTTTCGTCCTTCCTAGGCATAATCTTGTCCAACTAGGGTTTTAAACAAATCTTGTGCATCCAATAGGTGTGTTTGTGTCATTGGATGATCAATTAGGTCATTTTCGTCCTCCCTAGGCTTATTCTTGTCCAATTAGGGTTTTTAACCAATCTTGTGCATCCAATAGGTGTGTTTGTGTCATTGGATGATCAATTAGGTCATTTTCGTCCTCCCTAGGCTTATTCTTGTCCAATTAGGGTTTTTAACCAATCTTGTGCATCCAATAAGTTCATTTGTGTCATTGGATGATCAATTAGGTCATTTTCGTCCTTACTAGGCATATTCTTGTCCAACTAGGGTTTTAAACCAATCTTGTGCATCCAATAGGTGTGTTTGTGTCATTGGATGATCAATTAGGTCATTTTCGTCCTCCCTAGGCTTATTCTTGTCCAATTAGGGTTTTTAACCAATCTTGTGCATCCAATAGGTGTGTTTGTGTCATTGGATGATCAATTAGGTCATTTTCGTCCTCCCTAGGCTTATTCTTGTCCAATTAGGGTTTTTAACCAATCTTGTGCATCCAATAGGTGTGTTTGTGTCATTGGATGATCAATTAGGTCATTTTCTTCCTCCCTAGGCTTATTCTTGTCCAATTAAGGTTTTTAACCAATCTTGTGCATCCAATAACTTTGATTGTGTCATTGAATTAATATTTAGGTCATTTTCGTCCTCCCTAGGCATATTCTTGTCCAATTAGGGTTTTTAACCAATCTTGTGCATCCAATAGGTGTGTTTGTGTCATTGGATGATCAATTAGGTCATTTTCGTCCTCCCTAGGCTTATTGTTGTCCAATTAGGGTTTTTAACCAATCTTGTGCATCCAATAGGTGAGTTTGTGTCATTGGATGATCAATTAGGTCATTTTCGTCCTCCCTAGGCTTATTCTTGCCCAATTAGGGTTTTTAACCAATCTTGTGCATCCAATAAGTTCATTTGTGTCATTGGATTAACATTTAGGTCATTTTCGTCCTCCCTAGGCATATTCTTGTCCAATTAGGGTTTTTAACCAATCTTGTGCGTCCATTAGGTGTGTTTGTGGCAATGGATGATCAATTAGGTCATTTTCGTCCTCCCTAGGCTTATTCTTGTCCAATTAGGGTTTTTAACCAATCTTGTGCATCCAATAGGTGTGTTTGTGTCATTGGATGATCAATTAGGTCATTTTCGTCCTCCCTAGGCTTATTCTTGTCCAATTAGGGTTTTTAACCAATCTTGTTCATCCAATAAGTGTGTTTGTGTCATTGGATGATCAATTAGGTCATTTTCGTCCTCCCTAGGCTTATTCTTGTCCAATTAGGGTTTTTAACCAATCTTGTGCATCCAATAGGTGTGTTTGTGTCATTGGATGATCAATTAGGTCATTTTCGTCCTCCCTAGGCTTATTCTTGTCCAATTAGGGTTTCTAAGCAATCTTGTGCATCCAATAAGTTCATTTGTGTCATTGGATTAACATTTAGGTCATTTTCGTCCTCCCTAGGCATATTCTTGTCCAATTAGGGTTTTTAACCAATCTTGTGCATCCAATAGGTGTGTTTGAGTTATTGGATGATCAATTAGGTCATTTTCGTCCTCCCTAGGCATATTCTTGTCCAATTAGGGTTTTTAACGAATCTTGTGCATCCAATTGGTGTGTTTGTGTCAATGGATGATCAATTAGGTCATTTTCGTCCTCCCTAGGCTTATTCTTGTCCAATTAGGGTTTTTAACCAATCTTGTGCATCCAATAGGTGTGTTTGTGTCATTGGATGATCAATTAGGTCATTTTCGTCCTCCCTAGGCTTATTCTTGTCCAATTAGGGTTTTTAACCAATCTTGTGCATCCAATAAGTTCATTTGTGTCATTGGATTAACATTTAGGTCATTTTCGTCCTCCCTAGGCATATTCTTGTCCAATTAGGGTTTTTAACCAATCTTGTGCTTCCAATAGGTGTGTTTGTGACATTGGATGATCAATTAGGTCATTTTTGTCCTCCCTAGGCTTATTCTTGTCCAATTAGGGTTTTTAACCAATCTTGTGCATCCAATAAGTTTGTTTATGTCATTGAATTAATATTTAGGTCATTTTCGTCCTCCCTAGGCATATTCTTGTCCAATTAGGGTTTTTAACCAATCTTGTGCATCCAATAGGTGTGTTTGTGTCATTGGATGATCAATTAGGTCATTTTCGTCCTCCCTAGGCATATTCTTGTCCAATTAGGGTTTTTAACCAATTTTGTGCATCCAACAAGTTTGTTTATGTCATTGAATTAATATTTAGGTCATTTTCGTCCTCCCTAGGCATATTCTTGTCCAATTAGGGTTTTTAACCAATCTTGTGCATCCAATAGGTGTGTTTGTGTCATTGGATGATCAATTAGGTCATTTTCGTCCTCCCTAGGCTTATTCTTGTCCAATTAGGGTTTTTAACCAATCTTGTGCATCCAATAGGTGTGTTTGTGTCATTGGATGATCAATTAGGTCATTTTCGTCCTCCCTATGCTTATTCTAGCCCAATTAGGGTTTTTAACCAATCTTGTGCATCCAATAAGTTGAGTTGTGTCATTGGATTAGCATTTAGGTCATTTTCGTCCTCCCTAGGCTTATTCTTGTCCAATTAGGGTTTTTAACCAATCTTGTGCATCCAATAAGTTCATTTGTGTCATTGGATTAACATTTAGGTCATTTTCGTCCTCCCAAGGCATATTCTTGTCCAATAAGGGTTTTTAACCAATCTTGTGCTTCCAATAAGTGTGTTTGTGTCATTGGATGATCAATTAGGTCATTTTCGTCCTCCCTAGGCTTATTCTTGTCCAATTAGGGTTTTTAACCAATCTTTTGCATCCAACAAGTTTGTTTATGTCATTCAATTAATATTTAGGTCATTTTCATCCTCCCTAGGCATATTCTTGTCCAATTAGGGTTTTTAACCAATCTTGTGCATCCAATAGGTGTGTTTGTGTCATTGGATGATCAATTAGGTCATTTTCGTCCTCCCTAGGCTTATTCTTGTCCAATTAGGGTTTTTAACCAATCCTGGGCATCCAATAGGTGTGTTTGTGTCATTGGATGATCAATTAGGTCATTTTCGTCCTCCCTAGGCATATTCTTGTCCAATTAGGGTTCTGAACGAATCTTGTGCATCCAATAGGTGTGTTTGTGTCATTGGATGATCAATTAGGTCATTTTCGTCCTCCCTAGGCTTTTTCTTGTCCAATTAGGGTTTTTAACCAATCTTGTGCATCCAATAGGTGTGTTTGTGTCATTGGATGATAAATTAGGTCATTTTCTTCCTCCCTAGGCTTATTCTTGTCCAATTAGGGTTTTTAACCAATCTTGTGCATCCAATAGGTGTGTTTGTGTCATTGGATGATCAATTAGGTCATTTTCGTCCTCCCTAGACTTATTCTTGTCCAATTAGGGTTTTTAACCAATCTTGTGCATCCAATAAGTTGAGTTGTGTCATTGGATTAACATTTAGGTCATTTTCGTTCTCCCTAGGCTTATTCTTGTCCAATTAGGGTTTTTAACCAATCTTGTGAAACCAATAAGTTCATTTGTGTCATTGGATTAACATTTAGGTCATTTTCGTCCTCCCTAGGTATATTCTTGTCCAATTAGGGTTTTTAACCAATCTTGTGCATCCAATAGGTGTGTTTGTGTCATTGGATAATCAATTTAGGTCATTTTCGTCCTCCCTCGGCATATTCTTGTCGAATTAGGGTTTTTAACCAATCTTGTTCATCCAATAGGTGTGTTTGTGGCAATGGATGATCAATTAGGTCATTTTCGTCCTCCCTAGGCTTATTCTTGTCCAATTAGGGTTTTTAACCAATCTTGTGCATCCAATAGGTGTGTTTGTGTCATTGGATGATCAATTAGGTCATTTTCGTCCTCCCTAGGCTTATTCTTGCCCAATTAGGGTTTTTAACCAATCTTGTGCATCCAATAAGTTGAGTTGTGTCATTGGATTAACATTTAGGTCATTTTCGTTCTCCCTAAGCTTATTCTTGTCCAATTAGGGTTTTTAACCAATCTTGTGCATCCAATAAGTTCATTTGTGTCATTGGATTAACATTTAGGTCATTTTCGTCCTCCCAAGGCATATTCTTGTCCAATTAGGGTTTTTAACCAATCTTGTGCTTCCAATAGGTGTGTTTGTGTCATTGGATGATCAATTAGGTCATTTTCGTCCTCCCTAGGCTTATTCTTGTCCAATTAGGGTTTTTAACCAATCTTTTGCATCCAACAAGTTTGTTTATGTCATTCAATTAATATTTAGGTCATTTTCATCCTCCCTAGGCATATTCTTGTCCAATTAGGGTTTTTAACCAATCTTGTGCATCCAATAGGTGTGTTTGTGTCATTGGATGATCAATTAGGTCATTTTCGTCCTCCCTAGGCATGTTCTTGTCGAACTAGGGTTTTTAACCAATCTTGTGCATCCAATAGGTGTGTTTGTGTCATTGGATGATCAGATAGGTCATTTTCGTCCTCCCTAGGGTTATTCTTGTCCAATTTGGGTTTTTAACCAATCTAGTGCATCCAATAAGTTGAGTTGTGTCATTGGATTAACATTTAGGTCATTTTCGTTCTTCCTAAGCTTATTCTTGTCCAATTAGGGTTTTTAACCAATCTTGTGCATCCAATAAGTTCATTTGTGTCATTGGATTAACATTTAGGTCATTTTCGTCCTCCCAAGGCATATTCTTGTCCAATTAGGGTTTTTAACCAATCTTGTGCTTCCAATAGGTGTGTTTGTGTCATTGGATGATCAATTAGGTCATTTTCGTCCTCCCTAGGCTTATTCTTGTCCAATTAGGGTTTTTAACCAATCTTTTGCATCCAACAAGTTTGTTTATGTCATTCAATTAATATTTAGGTCATTTTCATCCTCCCTAGGCATATTCTTGTCCAATTAGGGTTTTTAACCAATCTTGTGCATCCAATAGGTGTGTTTGTGTCATTGGATGATCAATTAGGTCATTTTCGTCCTCCCTAGGCTTATTCTTGTCCAATTAGGGTTTTTAACCAATCTTGTGCATCCAATAAGTTGAGTTGTGTCATTGGATTAACATTTAGGTCATTTTCGTTCTCCCTATGCTTATTCTTGTCCAATTAGGGTTTTTAACCAATCTTGTGCATCCAATAAGTTCATTTGTGTTATTGGATTAACATTTAGGTCATATTCGTCATCCCTAAGCATATTCTTGTCCAATTAGGGTTTTTAACCTATCTTGTGCATCCAATAGGTGTGTTTGTGTCATTGGATGATCAATTAGGTCATTTTCGTCCTCCCTAGGCATATTCTTGTCCAATTAGGGTTTTTAACCAATCTTGTGCATCCAATAGGTGTGTTTGTGTCATTGGATGATCAATTAGGTCATTTTCGTCATCCCTAGGCTTATTCTTGTCCAATTAGGGTTTTTAACCAATCTTGTGCATCCAATAACTTTGGTTGTGTCATTGAATTAATATTTAGGTCATTTTCGTCCTCCTTAGGCATATTCATGTCCAATTAGGGTTTTTAACCAATCTTGTGCATCCAATAGGTGTGTTTGTGTCATTGGATGATCAATTAGGTCATTTTCGTCCTCCCTAGGCATATTCTTGTTCAATTATGGTTTTTAACGAATCTTGTGCATCCAATATGTGTGTTTGTGTCATTGGATGATCAATTAGGTCATTTTCGTCCTCCCTAGGCTTATTCTTGTCCAATTAGGGTTTTCAACCAATCTTGTGCATCCAATAAGTTGAGTTGTGTCATTGGATTAACATTTAGGTCATTTTCGTCCTCCCTAGGCTTATTCTTGTCCAATTGGGGTTTTTAGCCAATCTTGTGCATCCAATAAGTTGAGTTGTGTTATTGGATTAACATTTAGGTTATTTTCGTCCTCCCTAGGCTTATTCTTGTCCAATTAGGGTTTTTAACCAATCTTGTGCATCCAATAAGTTCATTTGTGTCATTGGATTTACATTTAGATCATTTTCGTCCTCCCTAGGCATATTCTTGTCCAATTAGGGTTTTTAACCAATCTTGTGCTTCCAATAGGTGTGTTTGTGTCATTGGATGATCAATTAGGTCAATTTCGTCCTCCCTAGGCTTATTCTTGTCCAATTAGGGTTTTTAACCAATCTTGTGCATCCAATAAGTTCATTTGTGTCTTTGGATTAACATTTAGGTCATTTTCGTCCTCCCTAGGCATATTCTTGTCCAATTAGGGTTTTTAACCAATCTTGTGCTTCCAATAGGTGTGTTTGTGTCATTGGATGATCAATTAGGTCATTTTCGTCCTCCCTAGGCTTATTCTTGTCCAATTAGGGTTTTTAACCAATCTTGTGCATCCAACAAGTTTGTTTATGTCATTGAATTAATATTTAGGTAATTTTCGTCCTCCCTAGGCATATTCTTGTCCAATTAAGGTTTTTAACCAATCTTGAGCATCCAATAGGTGTGTTTGTGTCATTGGATGATCAATTAGGTCATTTTCGTCCTTCCTAGGCTTATTCTTGTCCAATTAGGGTTTTTAACAAATCTTGTGCATCCAATAAGTTCATTTGTTTCATTGGATTAACATTTAGGTCATTTTCGTCCTCCCTAGGCATATTCTTGTCCAATTAGGGTTTTTAACCAATCTTGTGCTTCCAATAGGTGTGTTTGTGTCATTGGATGATCAATTAGGTCATTTTCGTCCCCCCTAGGCTTATTCTTGTCGAATTATAGTTTTTAACCAATCTTGTGCATCCAACAAGTTTGTTTATGTCATTGAATTAATATTTAGGTAATTTTCGTCCTTCCTAGGCATATTCTTGTCCAATTAGGGTTTTTAACCAATCTTGTGCATCCAATAGGTGTGTTTGTGTCATTGGATGATCAATTAGGTCATTTTCGTCCTCCCTAGGCTTATTCTTGTCCAATTAGGGTTTTTAACCAATCTTGTGCATCCAATAAGTTCATTAGTGTCATTGGATGATCAATTAGGTCATTTTCGTCCTCCCTAGGCATGTTCTTGTCCAACTAGGGTTTTTAACCAATCTTGTGCATCCAATAGGTGTGTTTGTGTCATTGGATGATCAGATAGGTCATTTTCGTCCTCCCTAGGGTTATTCTTGTCCAATTAGGCTTTTGAACCAATCTAGTGCATCCAATAAGTTGAGTTGTGTCATTGGATTAACATTTAGGTCATTTTCGTTCTCCCTAGGCTTATTCTAGTCCAATTAGGGTTTTTAACCAATCTTGTGCATCCAATAAGTTCATTTGTGTTATTGGATTAACATTTAGGTCATATTCGTCATCCCTAGGCATATTCTTGTCCAATTAGGGTTTTTAACCAATCTTGTGCATCCAATAGGTGTGTTTGTGTCATTGGATGATCAATTAGGTCATTTTCGTCCTCCCTAGGCTTATTCTTGTCCAATTATGGTTTTTAACCAATCTTTTGCATCCAATAGGTGTGTTTGTGTCATTGGATGATCAATTAGGTCATTTTCGTCCTACCTAGGCATATTCTTGTCCAATTAGGGTTTTTAACCAATCTTGTGCATCCAATAGGTGTGTTTGTGTCATTGGATGATCAATTAGGTCATTTTCGTCCTCCCTAGGCTTATTCTTGTCCAATTAGGGTTTTTAATAAATCTTGTGCATCCAATAAGTTCATTTGTGTCATTGGATGATCAATTAGGTCATTTTCGTCCTCCCTAGGCATATTCTTGTCCAACTAGGGTTTTTAACCAATCTTGTGCATCCAATAGGTGTGTTTGTGTCATTGGATGATCAATTAGGTCATTTTCGTCCTCCCTAGGCTTATTCTTGTCCAATTAGGGTTTTTAACCAATCTTGTGCATCCAATAGGTGTGTTTGTGTCATTGGATGATCAATTAGGTCATTTTCGTCCTCCCAAGGCTTATTCTTGTCCAATTAGAGTTTTTAACCAATCTTGTGCATCCAATAGGTGTGTTTGTGTCATTGGATGATCAATTAGGTCATTTTCGTCCTCCCTAGGCTTATTCTTGTCCAATTAGGGTTTTTAACCAATCTTGTGCATCCAATAGGTGTGTTTGTGTCATTGGATGATCAATTAGGTCATTTGCGTCCTCCCTAGGTATATTCTTGTCCAATTAGGGTTTTTAACCAATCTTGTGCATCCAATAGGTGTGTTTGTGTCATTGGATGATCAATTAGGTCATTTTCGTCCTCCCTAGGCTTATTCTTGTCCAATTAGGGTTTTTAACAAATCTTGTGCATCCAATAAGTTGATTTGTGTCATTGGATGATCAATTAGGTCATTTTCGTCCTCCCTAGGCATATTCTTGTCCAACTAGGGTTTTTAACCAATCTTGTGCATCCAATAAGTTCATTTGTGTCATTGGATGATCAATTAGGTCATTTTCGTCCTCCCTAGGCATATTCTTGTCCAACTGGGGTTTTTAACCAATCTTGTGCATCCAATAGGTGTGTTTGTGTCATTGGATGATCAATTAGGTCATTTTCGTCCTCCCTAGGCTTATTTTTGTCCAATTAGGGTTTTTAACCAATCTTGTGCATCCAATAGGTGTGTTTGTCTCATTGGATGATCAATTAGGTCATTTTCGTCCTCCCTAGGCTTATTCTTGTCCAATTAGGGTTTTTAACCAATCTTGTGCATCCAATAAGTTTGTTTGTGTCATTGAATTAATATTTAGGTCATTTTCGTCCTCCCTAGACATATTCTTGTCCAATTAGGGTTTTCAACCAATCTTGTGCATGCAATAGGTGTGTTTGTGTCATTGGATGATCAATTAGGTCATTTTCGTCCTCCCTAGGCTTATTCTTGTCCAATTAGGGTTTTTAACCAATCTTGTGAATCCAATAAGTTCATTTGTGTCATTGGATTAACATTTAGGTCATTTTCGTCCTCCCTAGGCATATTCTTGTCCAATTAGGGGTTCTAACCAATCTTGTGCATCCAATAGGTGTGTTTGTGTCATTGGATGATCAATTAGGTCATTTTCGTCCTACCTAGGCATATTCTTGTCCAGTTAGGGTTTTTAACCAATCTTGTGCATCCAATAGGTGTTTTTGTGTCATCGGATCATCAATTAGGTCATTTTCGCCCTCCCTAGGCTTATTCTTGTCCAATTAGGGTTTTTAACCAATCTTGTGCATCCAATAAGTTCATTAGTGTCATTGGATGATCAATTAGGTCATTTTCGTCCTCCCTAGGCATGTTCTTGTCCAACTAGGGTTTTTAACCAATCTTGTGCATCCAATAGGTGTGTTTGTATTATTGGATGATCAATTAGGTCATTTTCGTCCTCCCTAGGCATATTCTTGTCCAATTAGGGTTTTTAACCAATCTTGTGCATCCAATAAGTTGAGTTGTGTCATTGGATTAACATTTAGGTCATTTTCATCCTCCCTAGGCTTACTCTTGTCCAATTAGGGTTTTTAACCAATCTTGTGCATCCAATAAGTTCATTAGTGTCATTGGATGATCAATTAGGTCATTTTCGTCCTCCCTAGGCATGTTCTTGTCCAACTAGGGTTTTTAACCAATCTTGTGCATCCAATAGGTGTGTTTGTGTCATTGGATTATCAATTAGGTCATTTTCGTCCTCCCTAGGCTTATTCTTGTCCAATTAGGGTTTTTAACCAATCTTGTGCATCCAATAAGTTGAGTTGTGTCATTGGATGATCAATTATGTCATTTTCGTCCTCCCTAGGCTTATTCTTGTCCAATTAGGGTTTTTAACCAATCTTGTGCATCCAATAAGTTCATTAGTGTCATTGGATGATCAATTAGGTCATTTTCGTCCTCCCTAGGCTTATTCTTGTCCAATTAGGGTTTTTAACCAATCTTGTGCATCCAATAAGTTGAGTTGTGTCATTGGATTAACATTTAGGTCATTTTCGTTCTTCCTAGGCTTATTCTTGTCCAATTAGGGTTTTTAACCAATCTTGTGCATCCAATAAGTTCATTAGTGTCATTGGATGATCAATTAGGTCATTTTCGTCCTCCCTAGGCATGTTCTTGTCCAACTAGGGTTTTTAACCAATCTTGTGCATCCAATAGGTGTGTTTGTGTCATTGGATGATCAATTAGGTCATTTTCGTCCTCCCTAGGCTTATTGTTGTCCAATTAGGGTTTTTAACCAATCTTGTGCATCCAATAAGTTCATTAGTGTGATTGGATGATCAATTAGGTCATTTTCGTCCTCCCTAGGCATGTTCTTGTCCAACTAGGGTTTTTAACCAATCTTGTGCATCCAATAGGTGTGTTTGTGTCATTGGATGATCAGATAGGTCATTTTCGTCCTCCCTAGGGTTATTCTTGTCCAATTAGGGTTTTTAACCAATCTAGTGCATCCAATAAGTTGAGTTGTGTCATTGGATTAACATTTAGGTCATTTTCGTTCTCCCTAAGCTTATTCTTGTCCAATTAGGGTTTTTAACCAATCTTGTGCATCCAATAAGTTCATTTGTGTCATTGGATTAACATTTAGGTCATTTTCGTCCTCCCAAGGCATATTCTTGTCCAATTAGGGTTTTTAACCAATCTTGTGCTTCCAATAGGTGTGTTTGTGTCATTGGATGATCAATTAGGTCATTTTCATCCTCCCTAGGCTTATTCTTGTCCAATTAGGGTTTTTAACCAATCTTTTGCATCCAACAAGTTTGTTTATGTCATTCAATTAATATTTAGGTCATTTTCATCCTCCCTAGGCATATTCTTGTCCAATTAGGGTTTTTAACCAATCTTGTGCATCCAATAGGTGTGTTTGTGTCATTGGATGATCAATTAGGTCATTTTCGTCCTCCCTTGGCATGTTCTTGTCCAACTAGGGTTTTTAACCAATCTTGTGCATCCAATAGGTGTGTTTGTGTCATTGGATGATCAGATAGGTCATTTTCGTCCTCCCTAGGGTTATTCTTGTCCAATTAGGGTTTTTAACCAATCTAGTGCATCCAATAAGTTGAGTTGTGACATTGGATTAACATTTAGGTCATTTTCGTTCTTCCTAAGCTTATTCTTGTCCAATTAGGGTTTTTAACCAATCTTGTGCATCCAATAAGTTCATTTGTGTCATTGGATTAACATTCAGGTCATTTTCGTCCTCCCAAGGCATATTCTTGTCCAATTAGGGTTTTTAACCAATCTTGTGCTTCCAATAAGTGTGTTTGTGTCATTGGATGATCAATTAGGTCATTTTCGTCCTCCCTAGGCTTATTCTTGTCGAATTAGGGTTTTTAACCAATCTTTTGCATCCAACAAGTTTGTTTATGTCATTCAATTAATATTTAGGTTATTTTCATCCTCCCTAGGCATATTCTTGTCCAATTAGGGTTTTTAACCAATCTTGTGCATCCAATAGGTGTGTTTGTGTCATTGGATGATCAATTAGGTCATTTTCGTCCTCCCTAGGCTTATTCTTGTCCAATTAGGGTTTTTAACCAATCTTGTGCATCCAATAAGTTCATTAGTGTCATTGGATGATCAATTGGGTCATTTTAGTCCTCCCTAGGCATGTTTTTGTCCAACTAGGGTTTTTAACCAATCTTGTGCATCCAGTAGGTGTGTTTGTGTCATTAGATGATCAGATAGGTCATTTTCGTCCTCCCTAGGGTTATTCTTGTCCAATTAGGGTTTTTATCCAATCTAGTGCATCCAATAAGTTGAGTTGTGTCATTAGATTAACATTTAGGTCATTTTCGTTCTCCCTAGGCTTATTCTTGTCCAATTAGGGTTTTTAACCAATCTTGTGCATCCAATAAGTTCATTTGTGTCCTTGGATTAACATTTAGGTCATATCCGTCCTCCCTAGGCATATTCTTGTCCAATTAGGGTTTTTAACCAATCTTGTGCCTCCAATAGGTGTGTTTGTGTCATTGGATGATCAATTACGTCATTTTCGTCCTCCATAGGCTTATTCTTGTCCAATTAGAGTTTTTAACCAATCTTGTGCATCCAATAAGTTTGTTTGTGTCATTGAATTAATATTTAGGTCATTTTCGTCCTCCCTTGGCATATTCTTGTCCAATTAGGGTTTTTAACCAATCTTGTGCATTCAATAGGTGTGTTTGTGTCATTGGATGATCAATTAGGTCATTTTCGTCCTACCTAGGCTTATTCTTGTCCAATTAGGGTTTTTAACCAATCATGTGCATCCAATAGGTGTGTTTGTGTCATTGGATGATCAATTAGGTCATTTTCGTCCTCCCTAGGCATATTCTTGTCCAATTAGGGTTTTTAACCAATCTTGTGCATCCAATAGGTGTGTTTGTGTCATTGGATGATCAATTAGGTCATTTTCGTCCTCCCTAGGCTTATTGTTGTCCAATTAGGGTTTTTAACCAATCTTGTGCATCCAATAAGTTCATTAGTGTGATTGGATGATCAATTAGGTCATTTTCGTCCTCCCTAGGCATGTTCTTGTCCAACTAGGGTTTTTAACCAATCTTGTGCATCCAATAGGTGTGTTTGTGTCATTGGATGATCAGATAGGTCATTTTCGTCCTCCCTAGGGTTATTCTTGTCCAATTAGGGTTTTTAACCAATCTAGTGCATCCAATAAGTTGAGTTGTGTCATTGGATTAACATTTACGTCATTTTCGTTCTCCCTAGGCTTATTCTAGTCCAATTAGGGTTTTTAACCAATCTTGTGCATCCAATAAGTTCATTTGTGTTATTGGATTAACGTTTAGGTCATATTCGTCATCCCTAGGCATATTCTTGTCCAATTAGGGTTTTTAACCAATCTTGTGCATCCAATAGGTGTGTTTGTGTCATTGGATGATCAATTAGGTCATTTTCGTCCTCCCTAGGCATATTCTTGTCCAATTAGGGTTTTTAACCAATCTTGTGCATCCAATAGGTGTGTTTGTGTAATTGGATGATCAATTAGGTCACTTTCGTCCTCCCTAGGCTTATTCTTGTCCAATTAGGGTTTTTAACCAATCTTGTGCATCCAATAAGTTCATTAGTGTCATTGGATGATCAATTAGGTCATTTTCGTCCTCCCTAGGCATGTTCTTCTCCAACTAGGGTTTTTAACCAATCTTGTGCATCCAATAGGTGTGTTTGTGTCATTGGATGATCAGATAGGTCATTTTCGTCCTCCCTAGGGTTATTCTTGTCCAATTAGGGTTTTTAACCAATCTAGTGCATCCAATAAGTTGAGTTGTGTCATTGGATTAACATTTAGGTCATTTTCGTTCACCCTAGGCTTATTCTTGTCCAATTAGGGTTTTTAACCAATCTTGTGCATCCAATAAGTTCATTTGTGTCATTGGATTAACATTTAGGTCATATCCGTCCTCCCTAGGCATATTCTTGTCCAATTAGGGTTTTTAACCAATCTTGTGCCTCCAATAGGTGTGTTTGTGTCATTGGATGATCAATTAGGTCATTTTCGTTCTCCATAGGCTTATTCTTGTCCAATTAGAGTTTTTAACCAATCTTGTGCATCCAATAAGTTTGTTTGTGTCATTGAATTAATATTTAGGTCATTTTCTTCCTCCCTTGGCATATTCTTGTCCAATTAGGGTTTTTAACCAATCTTGTGCATTCAATAGGTGTGTTTGTGTCATTGGATGATCAATTAGGTCATTTTCGTCCTCCCTAGGCTTATTCTTGTCCAATTAGGGTTTTTAACCAATCATGTGCATCCAATAGGTGTGTTTGTGTCATTGGATGATCAATTAGGTCATTTTCGTCCTCCCTAGGCATATTCTTGTCCAATTAGGGTTTTTAACCAATCTTGTGCATCCAATAGGTGTGTTTGTGTCATTGGATGATCAGATAGGTCATTTTCGTCCTCCCTAGGGTTATTCTTGTCCAATTAGGGTTTTTAACCAATCTAGTGCATCCAATAAGTTGAGTTGTGTCATTGGATTAACATTTAGGTCATTTTCGTTCTCCCTAAGCTTATTCTTGTCCAATTAGGGTTTTTAACCAATCTTGAGCATCCAATAAGTTCATTTGTGTCATTGGATTAACATTTAGGTCATTTTCGTCCTCCCTAGGCATATTCTTGTCCAATTAGGGTTTTTAACCAATCTTGTGCTTCCAATAGGTGTGTTTGTGTCATTGGATGATCAATTAGGTCATTTTCGTCCTCCCTAGGCTTATTCTTGTCCAATTAGGGTTTTTAACCAATCTTGTGCATCCAATAGGTGTGTTTGTGTCATTGGATGATAAATTAGGTCACTTTCGTCCTCCCTAGGCATATTCTTGTCCAATTAGGGTTTTTAACCAATCTTGTGCATCCAATAAGTGTGTTTGTGTCATTGGATGATCAATTAGGTCATTTTCGTCCTCCCTAGGCTTATTCTTGTCCAATTAGGGTTTTTAACAAATCTTGTGCATCCAATAAGTTCATTTGTGTCATTGGATGATCAATTAGGTCATTTTCGTCCTCCCTAGGCTTATTCTTGTCCAATTAGGGTTTTTAACCAATGTTGTGGATCCAATAACTTTGATTGTGTCATTGAATTAATATTTAGGTCATTTTCGTCCTCCCTAGGCTTATTCTTGTCCAATTAGGGTTTTTAACCAATCTTGTGCATCCAATAGGTGTGTTTGTGTCATTGGATGATCAATTAGGTCATTTTCGTCCTCCCTAGGCTTATTCTTGTCCAATTAGGGTTTTTAACCAATCTTGTGCATCCAATAGGTGTGTTTGTGTCATTGGATGATCAATTAGGTCATTTTCGTCCTCCTTAGGCTTATTTTTGTCCAATTATGGTTTTTAACCAATCTTGTGCATCCAATAGGTGTGTTTGTGTCATTGGATGATCAATTAGGTCATTTTCGTCCTCCCTAGGCTTATTCTTGTCCAATTAGGGTTTTTAACCAATCTTGTGCATCCAATAGGTGTGTTTGTGTCATTGGATGATCAATTAGGTCATTTTCGTCCTCCCTAGTCTTATTCTTGTCCAATTAGGGTTTTTAACTAATCTTGTGCATCCAATAGGTTCATTTGTGTCATTGGATGATCAATTAGGTCATTTTCGTCCTCCCTAGGCATATTCTTGTCCAACTAGGGTTTTTAACCAATCTTGTGCATCCAATAGGTGTGTTTGTGTCATTGGATGATCAATTAGGTCATTTTCGTCCTCCCTAGGCTTATTCTTGTCCAATTAGGGTTTTTAACCAATCTTGTGCATCCAATAGGTGTGTTTGTGTCATTGGATGATCAATAAGGTCATTTTTGTCCTCCCTAGGCTTATTCTTGTCCAATTAGGGTTTTTAACCAATCTTGTGCATCCAATAGGTGTGTTTGTGTCATTGGATGATCAATTAGGTCATTTTTGTCCTCCCTAGGCTTATTCTTGTCCAATTAGGGTTTTTAACCAATCTTGTGCATCCAATAGGTGTGTTTGTGTCATTGCATGATCAATTAAGTCATTTTCGTCCTCCCTAGGCTTATTCTTGTCCAATTAGAGTTTTTAACCAATCTTGTGCATCCAATAGGTGTGTTTGTGTCATTGGATGATCAATTAGGTTATTTTCGTCCTCCCTAGGCTTATTCTTGTCCAATTAGGGTTTTTAACCAATCTTGTGCATCCAATAAGTTGAGTTGTGTCATTGGATTAACATTTAGGTCATTTTCGTCATCCCTAGGCTTATTCTTGTCCAACTAGGGTTTTTAACCAATCTTGTGCATGCAATAGGTGTGTTTGTGTCATTGGATGATCAATTAGGTCATTTTCGTCCTCCCTAGGCTTATTCTTGTCCAATTAGGGTTTTTAACCAATCTTGTGCATCCAATAGGTGTGTTTGTGTCATTGGATGATCAATTAGGTCATTTTCATCCTCCCTAGGCTTATTCTTGTCCAATTAGGGTTTTTAACCAATCTTGTGCATCCGATAAGTTTGTTTGTGTCATTAAATTAATATTTAGGTCATTTTCGTCCTCCCTAAGCATATTCTTGTCCAATTAGGGTTTTTAACCAATCTTGTGCATCCAATAGGTGTGTTTGTGTCATTGGATGATCAATTAGGTCATTTTCGTCCTCCCCATGCTTATTCTTGTCCAATTAGGGTTTTTAACCAATCTTGTGCATCAAATAAGTTGAGTTGTGTCATTGGATTAACATTTAGGTCATTTTCGTCCTCCCTAGGCTTATTCTTGTCCAATTAGGGTTTTTAACCAATCTTGTGCATCCAATAGGTGTGTTTGTGTCATTGGATGATCAATTAGGTCATTTTCGTCCTCCCTAGGCTTATTCTTGTCCAATTTGGGTTTTTAACCAATCTTGTATATCCAATAGGTGTGTTTGTGTCATTGGATGATCAATTAGGTCATTTTCGTCCTCCCTAGGCTTATTCTTGTCCAATTAGGGTTTTTAAGCAATCTTGTGCATCCAATAGGTGTGTTTGTGTCATTGGATGATCAATTAGGTCATTTTCGTCCTCCCTAGGCATATTCTTGTCCAATTAGGGTTTTTAACCAATCTTGTGCATCCAATAGGTGTGTTTTTGTCAATGGATGATCAATTAGGTCATTTTCATCCTTCCTAGTCTTATTCTTGTCCAATTAGGGTTTTTAACCAATCTTGTGCATCCAACAAGTTCATTTGTGTCATTGGATTAACATTTAGGTCATTTTCGTCCTCCGTAGGCTTATTCTTGTCCAATTAGGGTTTTTAACCAATCTTGTGAATCCAATAACTTCATTAGTGTCATTGGATGATCAATTAGGTCATTTTTGTCTTCCCTAGGCTTATTCTTGTCCAATTAGGGTTTTTAACCAATCTTGTGCATCCAATAGGTGTGTTTGTGTCATTGGATGATCAATTAGGTCATTTTCGTCCTCCCTAGGCATATTCTTGTCCAATTAGGGTTTTTAACCAATCTTGTGCATCCAATAGGTGTGTTTGTGTCATTGGATGATCAATTTAGGTCATTTTCGTCCTCCCTAGGCATATTCTTGTCCAATTAGGGTTTTTAACCAATCTTGTGCATCCAATAGGTGTGTTTGTGTCATTGGATGATAAGATAGGTCATTTTCGTCCTCCCAAGGCTTATTCTTGTCCAATTAGGGTTATTAACCAATCTAGTGCATGCAATAAGTTGAGTTGTGTCATTGGATTAACATTTAGGTCATTTTCGTTCTCCCTAGGCTTATTCTTGTCCAATTAAGGTTTTTAACCAATCTTGTGCATCCAATAGGTGTGTTTGTGTCAATGGATGATCAATTTAGGTCATTTTCGTCCTCCCTAGGCATATTCTTGTCCAATTAGGGTTTTTAACCAATCTTGTGCATCCAATAGGTGTGTTTGTGTCATTGGATGATCAATTAGGTCATTTTCGTCCTCCCTAGGCTTATTCTTGTCCAATTAGGGTTTTTAACCAATCTTGTCCATCCAATAAGTTCATTAGTGTCATTGCATGATCAATTAGGTCATTTTCGTCCTCCCTAGGCATGTTCTTGTCCAACTAGGGTTTTTAACCAATCTTGTGCATCCAATAGGTGTGTTTGTGTCATTGGATGATTAGATAAGTCATTTTCGTCCTCCCTAGGCTTATTCTTGTCCAATTAGGCTTTTTAACCAATCTAGTGCATCCAATAAGTTGAGTTGTGTCATTGGATTAACATTTAGGTCATTTTCGTTCTCCCTAGGCTTATTCTTGTCCAATTAGGGTTTTTAACCAATCATGTGCATCCAATAAGTTCATTTGTGTCATTGGATTAACATTTAGGTCATATCCGTCCTCCCTAGGCATATTCTTGTCCAATTAGGGTTTTTAACCAATCTTGTGCATCCAGTAGGTGTGTTTGTGTCATTGGATGATCAGATAGGTCATTTTCGTCCTCCCTAGGGTTATTCTTGTCCAATTAGGGTTTTTAACCAATCTAGTGCATCCAATAAGTTGAGTTGTGTCATTAGATTAACATTTAGGTCATTTTCGTTCTCCCTAGGCTTATTCTTGTCCAATTAGGGTTTTTAACCAATCTTGTGCATCCAATAAGTTCATTTGTGTCCTTGGATTAACATTTAGGTCATATCCGTCCTCCCTAGGCATATTCTTGTCCAATTAGGGTTTTTAACCAATCTTGTGCATCCAATAGGTGTGTTTGTGTCATTGGATGATCAATTAGGTCATTTTCGTCCTCCCTAGGCTTATTCTTGTCCAATTAGGGTTTTTAACCAATCTTGTGCATCCAATAAGTTTGTTTGTGTCATTGAATTAGTATTGGGTCATTTTCGTCCTCCCTAGGCATATTCTTGTCCAATTAGGGTTTTTAACCAATCTTGTGCATCCAATAGGTGTGTTTGTGTCATTGGATGATCAATTAGGTCATTTTCGTCCTCCCTAGGCTTATTCTTGTCCAATTAGGGTTTTTAACCAATCTTGTGCATCCAATAACTTTGTTTGTGTCATTGAATTAATATTTAGGTCATTTTCCTCCTCCCTGGGCATATTCTTGTCCAATTAGGGTTTTTAACCAATCTTGTGCATCCAATAGGTGTGTTTGTGTCATTGGATGATCAATTAGGTCATTTTCGTCCTCCCTAGGCTTATTCTTGTCCAATTAGGGTTTTTAACCAATCTTGTGCATCCAATAAGTTCATTAGTGTCATTGGATGATCAATTAGGTCATTTTCGTCCTCCCTAGGCATGTTCTTGTCCAACTAGGGTTTTTAACCAGTCTTGTGCATCCAATAGGTGTGTTTGTGTCATTGGATGATCAATTAGGTCATTTTCGTCCTCCCTAGGCTTATTCTTGTCCAATTAGGGTTTTTAACCAATCTTGTGCATCCAATAAGTTCATTAGTGTCATTGGATGATCAATTAGGTCATTTTCGTCCTCCCTAGGCTTGTTCTTGTCCAACTAGGGTTTTTAACCAATCTTGTGCATCCAATAGGTGTGTTTGTGTCATTGGATGATCAGATAGGTCATTTTCGTCCTCCCTAGGGTTATTCTTGTCCAATTAGGGTTTTTAACCAATCTAGTGCATCCAATAAGTTGAGTTGTGTCATTGGATTAACATTTAGGTCATTTTCGTTCTCCCTAAGCTTATTCTTGTCCAATTAGGGTTTTTAACCAATCTTGTGCATCCAACAAGTTCATTTGTGTCATTGGATTAACATTTAGGTCATTTTCGTCCTCCCAAGGCATATTCTTGTCCAATTAGGGTTTTTAACCAATCTTGTGCTTCCAATAGGTGTGTTTGTGTCATTGGATGATCAATTAGGTCATTTTCGTCCTCCCTAGGCTTATTCTTGTCCAATTAGGGTTTTTAACCAATCTTTTGCATCCAACAAGTTTGTTTATGTCATTCAATTAATATTTAGGTCATTTTCATCCTCCCTAGGCATATTCTTGTCCAATTAGGGTTTTTAACCAATCTTGTGCATCCAATAGGTGTGTTTGTGTCATTGGATGATCAATTAGGTCATTTTCGTCCTCCCTAGGCTTACTCTTGTCCAATTAGGGTTTTTAACAAATCTTGTGCATTCAATAGGTGTGTTTGTGTCATTGGATGATCAATTAGGTCATTTTCGTCCTCCCTAGGCTTATTCTTGTCCAATTAGGGTTTTTAACCAATCTTGTGCATCCAATAGGTGTGTTTGTGTCATTGGATGATCAATTAGGTCATTTTCGTCCTCCCTTGGCTTATTCTTGCCCAATTAGGGTTTTTAACCAATCTTGTGCATCCAATAGGTGTGTTTGTGTCATTGGATGATCAATTAGGTCATTTTGGTCCTCCCTAGGCTTATTCTTGTCCAATTAGGGTTTTTAACCAATCTTGTGCATCCAATAGGTGTGTTTGTGTCATTGGATGATCAATTTAGGTCATTTTCGTCCTCCCTAGGCATATTCTTGTCCAATTAGGGTTTTTAACCAATCTTGTGCATCCAATAGGTGTGTTTGTGTCATTGGATGATCAATTAGGTCATTTTCGTCCTCCCTAGGCTTATTCTTGTCCAATTAGGGTTTTTAACCAATCTTGTCCATCCAATAAGTTCATTAGTGTCATTGCATGATCAATTAGGTCATTTTCGTCCTCCCTAGGCATGTTCTTGTCCAACTAGGGTTTTTAACCAATCTTGTGCATCCAATAGGTGTGTTTGTGTCATTGGATGATTAGATAAGTCATTTTCGTCCTCCCTAGGCTTATTCTTGTCCAATTAGGCTTTTTAACCAATCTAGTGCATCCAATAAGTTGAGTTGTGTCATTGGATTAACATTTAGGTCATTTTCGTTCTCCCTAGGCTTATTCTTGTCCAATTAGGGTTTTTAACCAATCATGTGCATCCAATAAGTTCATTTGTGTCATTGGATTAACATTTAGGTCATATCCGTCCTCCCTAGGCATATTCTTGTCCAATTAGGGTTTTTAACCAATCTTGTGCATCCAGTAGGTGTGTTTGTGTCATTGGATGATCAGATAGGTCATTTTCGTCCTCCCTAGGGTTATTCTTGTCCAATTAGGGTTTTTAACCAATCTAGTGCATCCAATAAGTTGAGTTGTGTCATTAGATTAACATTTAGGTCATTTTCGTTCTCCCTAGGCTTATTCTTGTCCAATTAGGGTTTTTAACCAATCTTGTGCATCCAATAAGTTCATTTGTGTCCTTGGATTAACATTTAGGTCATATCCGTCCTCCCTAGGCATATTCTTGTCCAATTAGGGTTTTTAACCAATCTTGTGCCTCCAATAGGTGTGTTTGTGTCATTGGATGATCCATTAGGTCATTTTCGTCCTCCATAGGCTTATTCTTGTCCAATTAGAGTTTTTAACCAATCTTGTGCATCCAATAAGTTTGTTTGTGTCATTGAATTAATATTTAGGTCATTTTCGTCCTCCCTTGGCATATTCTTGTCCAATTAGGGTTTTTAACCAATCTTGTGCATTCAATAGGTGTGTTTGTGTCATTGGATGATCAATTAGGTCATTTTCGTCATCCCTAGGCTTATTCTTGTCCAATTAGGGTTTTTAACCAATCTTGTGCATCCAATAAGTTCATTAGTGTCATTGGATGATCAATTAGGTCATTTTCGTCCTCCCTAGGCATGTTCTTGTCCAACTAGGGTTTTTAACCAATCTTGTGCATCCAATAGGTGTGTTTGTGTCATTGGATGATCAATTAGGTCATTTTCGTCCTCCCTAGGCTTATTCTTGTCCAATTAGGGTTTTTAACCAATCTTGTGAATTCATTAAGTTTGTTTGTGTCATTGAATTAATATTTAGGTCATTTTCGTCCTCCCTAGACATATTCTTGTCCAATTAGGGTTTTTAACCAATCTTGTGCATCCAATAGGTGTGTTTGTGTCATTGGATGATCAATTAGGTCATTTTCGTCTTCCCTAGGCTTATTCTTGTCCAATTAGGGTTTTTAACCAATCTTGTGAATCCAATAAGTTCATTTGTGTCATTGGATTAACATTTAGGTCATTTTCGTCCTCCCTAGGCAT
>JBBPBR010001342.1:52935-70609 GCA_037974775.1 Cicer pinnatifidum | reverse complement strand
GATGATCAATTAGGTCATTTTCGTCTTCCCTAGGCTTATTCTTGTCCAATTAGGGTTTTTAACCAATCTTGTGAATCCAATAAGTTCATTTGTGTCATTGGATTAACATTTAGGTCATTTTCGTCCTCCCTAGGCATATTCTTGTCCAATTAGGGTTTTTAACCAATCTTGTGCATCCAATAGGTGTGTTTGTGTCATTGGATGATCAATTAGGTTATTTTCGTCCTCCCTAGGCTTATTCTTGTCCAATTAGGGTTTTTAACCAATCTTGTGCATCCAATAGGTGTGTTTGTTTCATTGGATGACCAATTAGGTCATTTTCGTCCTCCCTAGGCATATTCTTGTCCAATTAGGTGTTTTTGTGGCAATGGATGATCAATTAGGTCATTTTCGTCCTCCCTAGGCTTATTCGAGTCAAATTAGGGTTTTTAACCAATCTTGTGCATCCAATAGGTGTGTTTGTGTCATTGGATGATCAATTAGGTCATTTTCGTCCTCCCTAGGCTTATTCTTGTCCAATTAGGGTTTTTAACCAATCTTGTGCATCCAATAGGTGTGTTTGTGTCATTGGATGATCAATTAGGTCATTTTCGTCCTCCCTAGGCATATTCTAGTCCAATTAGGGTTTTTAACCAATCTTGTGCATCCAATAAGTTGAGTTGTGTTATTGGATTAACATTTACGTCATTTTCGTCCTCCCTAGGCATATTCTTGTCCAATTAGGGTTTTTAACCAATCTTGTGCATCCAATAGGTGTGTTTGAGTCATTGGATGATCAATTAGGTCATTTTCGTCCTCCCTAGGCATTTTCTTGTCTAATTAGGGTTTTTAACGAATCTTGTGCATCCAATTGGTGTGTTTGTGTCATTGGATGATCAATTAGGTCATTTTCGTCCTCCCTAGGGTTATTCTTGTCCAATTAGGGTTTTTAACCAATCTTGTGCATCTAATAGGTATGTTTGTGTCATTGGATGATCAATTAGGTCATTTTCTTCTTCCCTAGGCTTATTCTTGTCCAATTAGGGTTTTTAACCAATCTTGTGCATCTAATAGGTGTGTTTGTGTCATTGGATGATCAATTAGGTCATTTTCGTCGTCCCTAGGCTTATTCTTGTCCAATTAGGGTTTTTAACCAATCTTGTGCATCCAATAAGTTTGTTTGTGTCATTGAATTAATATTTAGGTCATTTTCGTCCTCCCTAGGCATATTCTTGCCCAATTAGGGTTTTTAACGAATCTTGTGCATCCAATAGGTGTGTTTGTGTCATTGGATGATCAATTAGGTCATTTTCGTCCTCCCTAGGCTTATTCTTGTCCAATTAGGGTTTTTAACCAATCTTGTGCATCCAATAAGTTGAGTTGTGTCATTGGATTAACATTAAGGTCATTTTCATTCTCCCTAGGCTTATTCTTGTCCAATTAGGGTTTTTAACCAATCTTGTGCATCCAATAGGTGTGTTTGTGTCATTGGATGATCAATTAGGTCATTTTCGTCCTCCCTAGGCTTATTCTTGTCCAATTAGGGTTTTTAACCAATCTTGTGCATCCAATAGGTGTGTTTGTGTCATTGGATGATCAATTAGGTCATTTTCGTCCTCCCTAGGCTTATTCTTGTCCAATTAGGGTTTTTAACCAATCTTGTGCATCCAATAGGTGTGTTTGTGTCATTGGATGATCAATTAGGTCATTTTCGTCCTCCCTAGGCTTATTCTTGTCCAATTAGGGTTTTTAACCAATCTTGTGCATCCAATAAGTTCATTTGTGTCATTGGATGATCAATTAGGTCATTTTCGTCCTTCCTAGGCATATTCTTGATCAACTAGGGTTTTAAACCAATCTTGTGCATCCAATAGGTGTGTTTGTGTCATTGGATGATCAATTAGGTCATTTTCGTCCTCCCTAGGCTTATTCTTGTCCAATTAGGGTTTTTAACCAATCTTGTGCATCCAATAGGTGTGTTTGTGTCATTGGATGATCAATTAGGTCATTTTCGTCCTCCCTAGGCTTATTCTTGTCCAATTAGGGTTTTTAACCAATCTTGTGCATCCAATAGGTGTGTTTGTGTCATTGGATGATCAATTAGGTCATTTTCGTCCTCCCTAGGCTTATTCTTGTCCAATTAGGGTTTTTAACCAATCTTGTGCATCCAATAGGTGTGTTTGTGTCATTGGATGATCAATTAGGTCATTTATCGTCCTCCCTAGGCTTATTCTTGTCCAATTAGGGTTTTTAACCAATCTTGTGCATCCAATAGGTTGAGTTGTGTCATTGGATTAACATTTAGGTCATTTTCGTCCTCCCTAGGCATATTCTTGTCCAATTAGGGTTTTTAACCAATCTTGTGCATCCAATAGGTGTGTTTGTGTCATTGGATGATCAATTAGGTCATTTTCGTCCTCCCTAGGCTTATTCTTGTCCAATTAGGGTTTTTAACCAATCTTGTGCATCCAATAGGTGTGTTTGTGTCATTGGATGATCAATTAGGTCATTTTCGTCCTCCCTAGGCTTATTCTTGTCCAATTAGGGTTTTTAACCATTCTTGTGCATCCAATAGGTGTGTTTGTGTCATTGGATGATCAATTAGGTCATTGTTGTCCTCCCTAGGCTTATTCTTGTCCAATTAGGGTTTTTAACCAATCTTGTGCATCCAATAGGTGTGTTTGTGTCATTGGATGATCAATTAGGTCATTTTCGTCCTCCCTAGGCTTATTCTTGTCCAATTAGGGTTTTTAACCAATCTTGTGCATCCAATAAGTTCATTAGTGTCATTGGATGATCAATTAGGTCATTTTCGTCCTCCCTAGGCATGTTCTTGTCCAACTAGGGTTTTTAACCAGTCTTGTGCATCCAATAGGTGTGTTTGTGTCATTGGATGATCAATTAGGTCATTTTCGTCCTCCCTAGGCTTATTCTTGTCCAATTAGGGTTTTTAACCAATCTTGTGCATCCAATAAGTTCATTAGTGTCATTGGATGATCAATTAGGTCATTTTCGTCCTCCCTAGGCTTATTCTTGTCCAATTAGGGTTTTTAAGCAATCTTGTGCATCCAATAAGTTCATTTGTGTCATTGGATTAACATTTAGGTCATTTTCGTCCTCCCTAGGCATATTCTTGTCCAATTAGGGTTTTTAACCAATCTTGTGCATCCAATAGGTGTGTTTGTGTCATTGGATGATCAATTAGGTCATTTTTGTCCTCCCTAGGCTTATTCTTGTCCAATAAGGGTTTTTAAGTAATCTTGTGCATCCAATAAGTTCATTTGTGTCATTGGATGATCAATTAGGTCATTTTCGTCCTCCCTAGGCATGTTCTTGTCCAACTAGGGTTTTTAACCAATCTTGTGCATCCAATAGGTGTGTTTGTGTCATTGGATGATCAGTTAGGTCATTTTCGTCCTCCCTAGGGTTATTCTTGTCCAATTAGGGTTTTTAACCAATCTAGTGCATCCAATAAGTTGAGTTGTGTCATTAGATTAACATTTAGGTCATTTTCGTTCTCCCTAGGCTTATTCTTGTCCAATTAGGGTTTTTAACCAATCTTGTGCATCCAATAAGTTCATTTGTGTCCTTGGATTAACATTTAGGTCATATCCGTCCTCCCTAGGCATATTCTTGTCCAATTAGGGTTTTTAACCAATCTTGTGCCTCCAATAGGTGTGTTTGTGTCATTGGATGATCCATTAGGTCATTTTCGTCCTCCATAGGCTTATTCTTGTCCAATTAGAGTTTTTAACCAATCTTGTGCATCCAATAAGTTTGTTTGTGTCATTGAATTAATATTTAGGTCATTTTCGTCCTCCCTTGGCATATTCTTGTCCAATTAGGGTTTTTAACCAATCTTGTGCATTCAATAGGTGTGTTTGTGTCATTGGATGATCAATTAGGTCATTTTCGTCCTACCTAGGCTTATTCTTGTCCAATTAGGGTTTTTAACCAATCATGTGCATCCAATAGGTGTGTTTGTGTCATTGGATGATCAATTAGGTCATTTTCGTCCTCCCTAGGCATATTCTTGTCCAATTAGGGTTTTTAACCAATCTTGTGCATCCAATAGGTGTGTTTGTGTCATTGGATGATCAATTAGGTCATTTTCGTCCTCCCTAGGCTTATTGTTGTCCAATTAGGGTTTTTAACCAATCTTGTGCATCCAATAAGTTCATTAGTGTGATTGGATGATCAATTAGGTCATTTTCGTCCTCCCTAGGCATGTTCTTGTCCAACTAGGGTTTTTAACCAATCTTGTGCATCCAATAGGTGTGTTTGTGTCATTGGATGATCAGATAGGTCATTTTCGTCCTCCCTAGGGTTATTCTTGTCCAATTAGGGTTTTTAACCAATCTAGTGCATCCAATAAGTTGAGTTGTGTCATTGGATTAACATTTAGGTCATTTTCGTTCTTCCTAAGCTTATTCTTGTCCAATTAGGGTTTTTAACCAATCTTGTGCATCCAATAAGTTCATTTGTGTCATTGGATTAACATTTAGGTCATTTTCGTCCTCCCAAGGCATATTCTTGTCCAATAAGGGTTTTTAACCAATCTTGTGCTTCCAATAAGTGTGTTTGTGTCATTGGATGATCAATTAGGTCATTTTCGTCCTCCCTAGGCTTATTCTTGTCCAATTAGGGTTTTTAACCAATCTTTTGCATCCAACAAGTTTGTTTATGTCATTCAATTAATATTTAGGTCATTTTCATCCTCCCTAGGCATATTCTTGTCCAATTAGGGTTTTTAACCAATCTTGTGCATCCAATAGGTGTGTTTGTGTCATTGGATGATCAATTAGGTCATTTTCGTCCTCCCTAGGCTTATTCTTGTCCAATTAGGGTTTTTAACCAATCTTGTGCATCCAATAAGTTCATTAGTGTCATTGGATGATCAATTAGGTCATTTTCGTCCTCCCTAGGCATGTTCTTGTCCAACTAGGGTTTTTAACCAATCTTGTGCATCCAATAGGTGTGTTTGTGTCATTGGATGATCAGATAGGTCATTTTCGTCCTCCCTAGGGTTATTCTTGTCCAATTAGGCTTTTGAACCAATCTAGTGCATCCAATAAGTTGAGTTGTGTCATTGGATTAACATTTAGGTCATTTTCGTTCTCCCTAGGCTTATTCTAGTCCAATTAGGGTTTTTAACCAATCTTGTGCATCCAATAAGTTCATTTGTGTTATTGGATTAACATTTAGGTCATATTCGTCATCCCTAGGCATATTCTTGTCCAATTAGGGTTTTTAACCAATCTTGTGCATCCAATAGGTGTGTTTGTGTCATTGGATGATCAATTAGGTCATTTTCGTCCTCCCTAGGCATATTCTTGTCCAACTAGGGTTTTTAACCAGTCTTGTGCATCCAATAGGTGTGTTTGTGTCATTGGATGATCAATTAGGTCATTTTCGTCCTCCCTAGGCTTATTCTTGTCCAATTACGGTTTTTAACCAATCTTGTGCATCCATTAGGTGTGTTTGTGGCAATGGATGATCAATTAGGTCATTTTCGTCCTCCCTAGGCTTATTCTTGTCCAATTAGGGTTTTTAACCAATCTTGTGCATCCAATAGGTGTGTTTGTGTCATTGGATGATCAATTAGGTCATTTTCGTCCTCCCTAGGCTTATTCTTGTCCAATTAGGGTTTTTAACCAATCTTGTGCATCCAATAGGTGTGTTTGTGTCATTGGATGATCAATTAGGTCATTTTCGTCCTCCCTAGGCTTATTCTTGTCCAATTAGGGTTTTTAACCAATCTTGTCCATCCAATAAGTACATTTGTGTCATTGGATTAACATTTAGGTCATATCAGTCCTCCCTAGGCATATTCTTGTCCAATTAGGGTTTTTAACCAATATTGTGCATCCAATAAGTTCATTTGTGTTATTGGATTAACATTTAGTTCATATTCGTCCTCCCTAGGCATATTCTTGTCCAATTAGGGTTTTTAACCAATCTTGTGCATCCAATAGGTGTTTTTGTGTCATTGAATTAATATTTAGGTCATTTTCGTCCTCCCTAGGCATATTCTTGTCCAATTAGGGTTTTTAACCAATCTTGTGCATCCAATAGGTGTGTTTGTGTCATTGGATGATCAATTAGGTCATTTTCGTCCTCCCTAGGCTTATTCTTGTCCAATTAGGGTTTTTAACCAATCTTGTGCATCCAATAGGTGTGTTTGTGTCATTGGATGATCAATTAGGTCATTTTCGTCCTCCTTAGGCTTATTCTGGTCCAATTAGGGTTTTTAACCAATCTTGTGCATCCAATAAGTTCATTTGTGTCATTGGATGATCAGTTAGGTCATTTTCGTCCTCCCTAGGCATATTCTTGTCCAACTAGGGTTTTTAACCAATCTTGTGCATCCAATAGGTGTGTTTGTGTCTTTGGATGATCAATTAGGTCATTTTCGTCCTCCCTAAGCTTAGGGTTTTTAACCAATCTTGTGCATCCAATAGGTGTGTTTGTGTCATTGGATGATCAATTAGGTTATTTTCGTCCTCCCTCGGCTTATTCTTGTCCAATTAGGGTTTTTAACCAATCTTGTGCATCCAATAGGTGTGTTTGTGTCATTGGATGATCAATTAGGTCATTTTCGTCCTCCCTAGGCATATTCTTGTCCAATTAGGGTTTTTAACGAATCTTGTGCATCCAATAGGTGTGTTTGTGTCATTGGATGATCAATTAGGTCATTTTCGTCCTCCCTATGCATATTCTTGTCCAATTAGGGTTTTTAACGAATCGTGTGCATCCAATAGGTGTGTTTGTGTCATTGGATGATCAATTAGGTCATTTTCGTCCTCCCTAGGCATATTCTTGTCCAATTAGGGTTTTTAACCAATCTTGTGCATCCAATAGGTGTGTTTGTGTCATTGGATGATCAATTAGGTCATTTTCGTCCTCCAAAGGCTTATTCTTGTCCAATTAGGGTTTTTAACCAATCTTGTGCATCCAATAAGTTCATTTGTGTCATTGGATTAACATAATGTCATTTTCGTCATCCCTAGCCATATTCTTGTCCAATTAGGGTTTTTAACCAATCTTGTGCATCCAATAGGTGTGTTTGTGTCATTGGATGATCAATTAGGTCACTTTCGTCTTCCCTAGGCTTACTCTTGTCCAATTAGGGTTTTTAACCGATCTTGTGCATCCAATAGGTGTGTTTGTGTCATTGGATGATCAATTAGGTCATTTTCGTCCTCCCTAGGCATATTCTTGTCCAATTAGGGTTTTTAACCAATCTTGTGCATCCAATAGGTGTGTTTGTGTCATTGGATGATCAATTAGGTCATTTTCGTCCTCCCTAGGCTTATTCTTGTCCAATTAGGGTTTTTAACCAATCTTGTGCATCCAATAGGTGTGTTTGTGTCATTGGATGATCAATTTAGGTCATTTTAGTTCTCCCTAGGCAAATTCTTGTCCAATTAGGGTTTTTAACCATTCTTGTGCATCCAATAGGTGTGTTTGTGTCATTGGATGATCAATTAGGTCATTTTCGTCCTCCCTAGGCTTATTCTTGTCCAATTAGGGTTTTTAACCAATCTTGTGCATCCAATAGGTGTGTTTGTGTCATTGGATGATCAATTAGGTCATTTTCGTCCTCCCTAGGCTTATTCTTGTCCAATTAGGGTTTTTAACCAATCTTGTGCATCCAATAGGTGTGTTTGTGTCATTGGATGATCAATTAGGTCATTTTCGTCCTCCCCAGGCTTATTGTTGCCCAATTAGGGTTTTTAACCAATCTTGTGCATCCAATAAGTTGAGTTGTGTCATTGGATTAGCATTTAGGTCATTTTCGTCCTCCCTAGGCTTATTCTTGTCCAATTAGGATTTTTAACCAATCTTGTGCATCCCATAAGTTCGTTTGTGTCATTCGATTTACATTTAGGTCATTTTCGTCCTCCCTAGGCATATTCTTGTCCAATTAGGGTTTTTAACCAATCTTGTGCATCCAATATGTGTGTTTGTGTCATTGGATGATCAATTAGGTTATTTTCGTCCTCCCTAGGCTTATTCTTGTCCAATTAGGGTTTTTAACCAATCTTGTGCATCCAATAAGTTCATTTGTGTCATTGGATGATCAATTAGGTCATTTTTGTCCTCCCTAGGCATATTCTTGTCCAGTTAGGGTTTTTAACCAATCTTGTTCATCCAATAGGTGTGTTTGTGTCATTGGATGATCAATTAGGTCATTTTCGTCCTCCCTAGGCATATTCTTGTCCAATTAGGGTTTTTAACCAATCTTGTGCATCCAATAGGTGTGTTTGTGTCATTGGATGATCAATTAGGTCATTTTCGTCCTCCCTAGGCTTATTCTTGTCCAATTAGGGTTTTTAACCAATCTTGTGCATCCAATAGGTGTGTTTGTGTCATTGGATGATCAATTAGGTCATTTTTGTCCTCCCTAGGCTTATTCTTGTCCAATTAGGATTTTTAACCAATCTTGAGCATCCAATAAGTTTGTTTGTTTCATTGAATTAATATTTAGGTCATTTTCGTCCTCCCTAGGCATATTCTTGTCCAATTAGGGTTTTTAACCAATCTTGTGCATCCAATAAGTTTGTTTGTGTCATTGAATGATCAATTAGGTCATTTACGTCCTCCCTAGGAATATTCTGGCATATTGTTCTCCAATTAGGGTTTTTAACCAATCTTGTGCATCCAATAGGTGTGTTTGTGTCATTGGATGATCAATTAGGTCATTTTCGTCCTCCCTAGGCTTATTCTTGTCCAATTAGGGTTTTTAACCAATCTTGTGCATCCAATAGGTGTGTTTGTGTCATTGGATGATCAATTAGGTCATTTTCGTCCTCCGAAGGCATATTCTTGTCTAATTAGGGTTTTTAACGAATCTTGTGCATCCAATAGGTGTGTTTGTGTCATTGGATGATCAATTAGGTCATTTTCGTCCTCGCTAGGCTTATTCTTGTCCAATTAGGGTTTTTAACCAATCTTGTGCATCCAATAAGTTGAGTTGTGTCATTGGATTAACATTTAGGTCATTTTCGTCCTCCCTAGGCTTATTCTTGTCCAATTAGGGTTTTTAACCATTCTTGTTTATCCAATAAGTTCATTTGTGTCATTGTATTAACATTTAGGTCATTTTCGTCCTCCCTAGGCATATTCTTGTCCAATTAGGGTTTTTAACCAATCTTATGCATCTAATAGGTGTGTTTGTGTCATTGGATGATCAATTAGGTTATTTTCGTCCTCCCTAGGCTTATTCTTGTCCAATTAGGGTTTTTAACCAATCTTGTGCATCCAATAGGTGTGTTTGTGTCATTGGATGATCAATTAGGTCATTTTCGTCGTCCCTAGGCTTATTCTTGTCCAATTAGGGTTTTTAACCAATCTTGTGCATCCGATAAGTTTGTTTGTGTCATTGAATTAATATTTAGGTCATTTTAGTCCTCCCTAGGCATATTCTTGCCCAATTTGGGTTTTTAACCAATCTTGTGCATCCAATAGGTGTGTTTGTGTCATTGGATGATCAATTAGGTCATTTTCGTCCTCCCTAGGCTTATTCTTGTCCAATTAGGGTTTTTAACCAATCTTGTGCATCCAATAGGTGTGTTTGTGTCATTGGATGATCAATTAGGTCATTTTCGTCCTCCCTAGGAATATTCTTGTCCAATTAGGGTTTTTAACCAATCTTGTGCATCCAATAGGTGTGTTTGTGTCATTGGATGATCAATTAGGTCATTTTCGTCCTCCCTAGGTATATTCTTGTCCAATTAGGGTTTTTAACCAATCTTGTGCATCCAATAGGTGTGTTTGTGTCATTGGATGATCAATTAGGTCATTTTCGTCCTCCCTAGGCATGTTCTTGTCCAACTAGGGTTTTTAACCAATCTTGTGCATTCAATAGGTGTGTTTGTGTCATTGGATGATCAATTAGGTCATCTTCGTCCTCCCTAGGTTTATTCTTGTCCAATTAGGGTTTTTAACCAATCTTGTGCATCCAATAACTTTGTTTGTTTCATTATATTAATATTTAGGTCATTTTCGTCCTCCCTAGGCATATTCTTGTCCAATTAGCGTTTTTAACCAATCTTGTGCATCCAATAGGTGTGTTTGTGTCATTGGATGATCAATTAGGTCATTTTCGTCCTCCCTAGGCATATTCTTGTCCAATTAGGGTTTTTAACCAATCTTGTGCATCCAATAGGTGTGTTTGTGTCATTGGATGATCAATTAGGTCATTTTCGTCCTCCCTAGGCTTATTCTTGTCCAATTAGGGTTTTTAACCAATCTTGTGCATCCAATAAGTTCATTAGTGTCATTGGATGATCAATTAGGTCATTTTCGTCCTCCCTAGGCATGTTCTTGTCCAACTAGGGTTTTTAACCAATCTTGTGCATCCAGTAGGTGTGTTTGTGTCATTGGATGATCAGATAGGTCATTTTCGTCCTCCCTAGGGTTATTCTTGTCCAATTAGGGTTTTTAACCAATCTAGTGCATCCAATAAGTTGAGTTGTGTCATTAGATTAACATTTAGGTCATTTTCGTTCTCCCTAGGCTTATTCTTGTCCAATTAGGGTTTTTAACCAATCTTGTGCATCCAATAAGTTCATTTTTGTCCTTGGATTAACATTTAGGTCATATCCGTCCTCCCTAGGCATATTCTTGTCCAATTAGGGTTTTTAACCAATCTTGTGCCTCCAATAGGTGTGTTTGTGTCATTGGATGATCAATTACGTCATTTTCGTCCTCCCTAGGCATATTCTTGTCCAAATAGGGTTTTTAACCAATCTTGTGCTTCCAATAGGTGTGTTTGTGTCATTGGATGATCAATTAGGTCATTTTCGTCCTCCCTAGGCTTATTCTTGTCCAATTAGAGTTTTTAACCAATCTTGTGCATCCAATAAGTTTGTTTGTGTCATTGAATTAATATTTAGGTCATTTTCGTCCTCCCTTGGCATATTCTTGTCCAATTAGGGTTTTTAACCAATCTTGTGCATTCAATAGGTGTGTTTGTGTCATTGGATGATCAATTAGGTCATTTTCGTCCTACCTAGGCTTATTCTTGTCCAATTAGGGTTTTTAACCAATCATGTGCATCCAATAGGTGTGTTTGTGTCATTGGATGATCAATTAGGTCATTTTCGTCCTCCCTAGGCATATTCTTGTCCAATTAGGGTTTTTAACCAATCTTGTGCATCCAATAGGTGTGTTTGTGTCATTGGATGATCAATTAGGTCATTTTCGTCCTCCCTAGGCTTATTGTTGTCCAATTAGGGTTTTTAACCAATCTTGTGCATCCAATAAGTTCATTAGTGTGATTGGATGATCAATTAGGTCATTTTCGTCCTCCCTAGGCATGTTCTTGTCCAACTAGGGTTTTTAACCAATCTTGTGCATCCAATAGGTGTGTTTGTGTCATTGGATGATCAGATAGGTCATTTTCGTCCTCCCTAGGGTTATTCTTGTCCAATTAGGGTTTTTAACCAATCTAGTGCATCCAATAAGTTGAGTTGTGTCATTGGATTAACATTTAGGTCATTTTCGTTCTCCCTAAGCTTATTCTTGTCCAATTAGGGTTTTTAACCAATCTTGTGCATCCAAGAAGTTCATTTGTGTCATTGGATTAACATTTAGGTCATTTTCGTCCTCCCTAGGCATATTCTTGTCCAATTAGGGTTTTTAACCAATCTTGTGCTTCCAATAGGTGTGTTTGTGTCATTGGATGATCAATTAGGTCATTTTCGTCCTCCCTAGGCTAATTCTTGTCCAATTAGGGTTTTTAACCAATGTTGTGGATCCAACAAGTTTGTTTATGTCATTGAATTAATATTTAGGTCATTTTCGTCCTCCCTAGGCATATTCTTGTCCAATTAGGGTTTTGAACCAATCTTGTGCATCCAATAGGTGTGTTTGTGTCATTGGATGATCAATTAGGTCATTTTCGTCCTCCCTAGGCTTATTCTTGTCCAATTAGGGTTTTTAACCAATCTTGTGCATCCAATAAGTTCATTAGTGTCATTGGATGATCAATTAGGTCATTTTCGTTCTCCCTAGGCATGTTCTTGTCCAACTAGGGTTTTTAACCAATCTTGTGCATCCAATAGGTGTGTTTGTGTCATTGGATGATCAGATAGGTCATTTTCGTCCTCCCTAGGGTTATTTTTGTCCAATTAAGGTTTTTAACCAATCTAGTGCATCCAATAAGTTGAGTTGTGTCATTGGATTAACATTTAGGTCATTTTCGTTCTCCCTAGGCTTATTCTAGTCCAATTAGGGTTTTTAACCAATCTTGTGCATCCCATAAGTTCATTTGTGTTATTGGATTAACGTTTAGGTCATATTCGTCATCCCTAGGCATATTCTTGTCCAATTAGGGTTTTTAACCAATCTTGTGCATCCAATAGGTGTGTTTGTGTCATTTGATGATCAATTAGGTCATTTTCGTCCTCCCTAGGCATATTCTTGTCCAATTAGGGTTTTTAACCAATCTTGTGCATCCAATAGGTGTGTTTGTGTCATTGGATGATCAATTAGGTCATTTTCGTCCTCCCTAGGCTTATTCTTGTCCAATTAGGGTTTTTAACCAATCTTGTGCATCCAATAAATTCATTAGTGTCATTGGATGATCAATTAGGTCATTTTCGTCCTCCCTAGGCATGTTCTTGTCCAACTAGGGTTTTTAACCAATCTTGTGCATCCAATAGGTGTGTTTGTGTCATTGGATGATCAATTAGGTAATTTTCGTCCTCCCTAGGCTTATTCCTGTCCAATTTGGGTTTTGAACCAATCTTGTGCATCCAATAAGTTCATTTGTGTCATTGGATGATCAATTAGGTCATTTTCGTCCTCCCTAGGCATATTCTTGTCCAGTTAGGGTTTTTAACCAATCTTGTGCATCCAATAGGTGTGTTTGTGTCATTGGATGATCAATTAGGTCATTTTCGTCCTCCCTAGGCTTATTCTTGTCCAATTAGGGTTTTTAACCAATCTTGTGCATCCAATAACTTTGTTTGTGTCATTGAATTAATTTTTAGGTCATTTTCCTCCTCCCTAGGCATATTCTTGTCCAATTAGGGTTTTTAACCAATCTTGTGCATCCAATAGGTGTGTTTGTGTCATTGGATGATCAATTAGGTCATTTTCGTCCTCCCTAGGCTTATTCTTGTCCAATTAGGGTTTTTAACCAATCTTGTGCATCCAATAAGTTCATTTCTGTCATTGGATTAACATTTAGGTCATTTTCGTCCTTCCTAGTCATATTCTTGTCCAATTAGGGTTTTTAACCAATCTTGTGCTTCCAATAGGTGTGTTTGTGACATTGGATGATCAATTAGGTCATTTTCGTCCTCCCTAAGCTTATTCTAGTCCAATTAGGGTTTTTAACCAATGTTGTGCATCCAATAGGTGTGTTTGTGTCATTGGATTAACATTTAGGTCATTTTCGTCCTCCCTAGGCTTGTTCTTGTCCAATTAGGGTTTTTAACCAATCTTGTGCATCCAATAGGTGTGTTTGTGTCATTGGATGATCAATTAGGTCATTTTCGTCCTCCCTAGGCTTATTCTTGTCCAATTAGGGTTTTTAACCAATCTTGTGCATCCAATAGGTGTGTTTGTGTCATTGGATGATCAATTAGGTCATTTTCGTCCTCCCTAGGCTTATTCTTGTCCAATTAGGGTTTTTAACCAATCTTGTGCATCCAATAAGTTCATTTGTGTCATTGGATGATCAATTAGGTCATTTTCGTCCTCCCTAGGCTTATTCTTGTCCAATTAGGGTATTTAACCAATCTTGTGCATCCAATAACTTTGTTTGTGTCATTGAATTAATATTTAGGTCATTTTCGTCCTCCCTAGGCATATTCTTGTCCAATTAGGGTTTTTAACCAATCTTGTGCATCCAATAGGTGTGTTTGTGTCATTGGATGATCAATTAGGTCATTTTCGTCCTCCCTAGGCTTATTCTTGTCCAATTAGGGTTTTTAACCAATCTTGTGCATCCAATAAGTTCATTTGTGTCATTGGATGATCAATTAGGTCATTTTCGTCCTCCCTAGGCTTATTCTTGTCCAATTAGGGTTTTTAACCAATCTTGTGCATCCAATAAGTTCATTTGTGTCATCGGATGATCAATTAGGTCATTTTCGTCCTCCCTAGGCTTATTCTTGTCCAACTAGGGTTTTTAACCAAGCTTGTGCCTCCAATAGGTGTGTTTGTGTCATTGGATGATCAATTAGGTCATTTTCGTCCTCCCTAGGCTTATTCTTGTCCAATTTGGGTTTTTAACCAATCTTGTGTGTCCAATAAGTTCATTTGTGTTATTGGATTAACATTTAGGTCATATTCGTCCTCCCTAGGCATATTCTTGTCCAATTAGGGTTTTTAACCAATCTTGTGCATCCAATAGGTGTGTTTGTGTCATTGGATGATCAATTAGGTCATTTTCGTCCTCCCTAGGCTTATTCTTGTCCAATTAGGGTTTTTAACCAATCTTGTGCATCCAATAAGTTTGTTTGTGTCATTGAATTAATATTTAGGTCATTTTCGTCCTCCCTAGGCATATTCTTGTCCAATTAGGGTTTTTAAACAATCTAGTGCATCCAATAGGTGTGTTTGTGTCATTGGATGATCAATTAGGTCATTTTCATCCTTCCTAGGCTTATTCTTGTCCAATTAGGGTTTTTAACCAATCTTGTGCATCCAATAAGTTTGTTTGTGACATTGAATTAATATTTAGGTCATTTTCGTCCTCCCAAGGCATATTCTTGTCCAATTAGGGTTTTTAACCAATCTTGTGCATCCAATAGGTGTGTTTGTGTCATTGGATGATCAATTAGGTCGTTTTTGTGCTCCCTAGGCTTATTCTTGTCCAATTAGGGTTTTTAACCAATCTTGTGCATCCAATAAGTTTGTTTGTGTCATTGAATTAATATTTAGGTCATTTTCGTCCTCCCTAGGCATATTCTTGTCCAATTAGGGTTTTTAACCAATCTTGTGCATCCAATAGGTGTGTTTGTGTCATTGGATGATCAATTAGGTCATTTTTGTCCTCCCTAGGCTTATTCTTGTCCAATTATGGTTTTTAACCAATCTTGTGCATCCTATAGGTGTGTTTGTGTCATTGGATGATGAATTAGGCCATTTTCGTCCTCCCTAGGCATGTTCTTGTCCAACTAGGGTTTTTAACCAATCTTGTGCATCCAATAGGTGTGTTTGTGTCATTGGATGATCAATTAGGTCATTTTCGTCCTCCCTAGGCTTATTCTTGTCCAATTAGGGTTTTTAACCAATCTTGTGCATCCAATAAGTTCATTTGTGTCATTGGATTAACATTAAGGTCATTTTCGTCCACCCTAGGCATATTCTTGTCCAATTAGGGTTTTTAACCAATCTTGTGCATCCAATAGGTGTGTTTGTGTCATTGGATGATCAATTAGGTCATTTTCGTCCTCCCTAGGCTTATTCTTGTCCAATTAGGGTTTTTAACCAATCTTGTGCATCCAATAAGTTGAGTTGTGTCATTGGATTAACCTTTAGGTCATTTTCGTTCTCCGTACGCTTATTCTTGTCCAATTAGGGTTTTTAACCAATCTTGTGCATCCAATAGGTGTGTTTGTGTCATTGGATGATCAATTAGGTCATTTTCGTCCTCCCTAGGCATATTCTTGTCCAATTAGGGTTTTTAACCAATCTTGTGCATCCAATAGGTGTGTTTGTGTCATTGGATAATCAATTAGGTCATTTTCGTCCTCCCTAGGCTTATTCTTGTCAAATTAGGGTTTTTAACCAATCTTGTGCATCTAATAGGTGTGTTTGTGTCATTGGATGATCAATTAGGTCATTTTCGTCCTCCCTAGGCTTATTCTTGTCCAATTAGGGTTTTTAACCAATCTTGTGCATCCAATAGGTTTGTTTGTGTCATTGGATGATCAATTATGTCATTTTCGTCCTCCCTAGGCATATTCTTGTCCAATTAGGGTTTTTAACCAATCTTGTGCATCCAATAGGTGTGTTTGTGTCATTGGATGATCAATTAGGTCATTTTCATCCTCCATAGGCTTATTCTTGTCCAATTAGGGTTTTTAACCAATCTTGTGCATACAATAAGTTGAGTTGTGTCATTGGATAAACATTTAGTCATTTTCGTCCTCCCTAGGCTTATTCTTGTCCAATTAGGGTTTTTAACCAATCTTGTGCATCCAATAAGTTCATTTGTGTCATTGGAATAACATTTAGGTCATTTTCGGCCTCCTTAGGCATATTCTCGTCCAATTAGGGTTTTTAACCAATCTTGTGCATCCAATATGTGTGTTTGTGTCATTGGATGATCAATTAGGTCATTTTCGTCCTCCCTAGGCTTATTCTTGTTTAATTAGGGTTTTTAACCAATCTTGTGCATCCAATAGGTGTGTTTGTGTCATTGGATGATCAATTAGGTCATTTTCGTCCTCCCTAGGCTTATTCTTGTCCAATTAGGGTTTTTAACCAATCTTGTGCATCCAATAGGTGTGTTTGTGTCATTGGATGATCAATTAGGTCATTTTCGTCCTCCCTAGGCAAATTGTTGTCCAATTAGGGTTTTTAACCAATCTTGTGCATCCAATAGGTGTGTTTGTGTCATTGGATGATCAATTAGGTCATTTTCGTCCTCCCTAGGCATATTCTTGTCCAATTAGGGTTTTTAACCAATCTTGTGCATCTAATAAGTTGAGTTGTGTCATTGGATTAGCATTTAGGTCATTTTCGTCCTCCCTAGGCATATTCTTGTCCAATTAGGGTTTTTAACCAATCTTGTGCATCCAATAGGTGTGTTTGTGTCATTGGATGATCAATTAGGTCATTTTCGTCCTCCCTAGGCATATTCTTGTCCAATTAGGGTTTTTAACCAATCTTGTGCATCCAATAGGTGTGTTTGTGTCATTGGATGATCAATTAGGTCATTGTCGTCCTCTTTAGGCTTATTCTTGTCCAATTAGGGTTTTTAACCAATCTTGTGCATCCAATAAGTTGAGTTATGTCATTGGATTAACATTTAGGTCATTTTCATTCTCCCTAGGCTTATTCTTGTCCAATTAGGTTTTTAACCAATCTTGTGCATCCAATAAGTTCATTTGTTTCATTGGATTCACATTTATGTAATTTTCGTCATCCCTATGCATATTCTTGTCCAATTAGTGTTTTTAACCAATCTTGTGCATCCAATAGGTGTGTTTATCTCATTGGATGATCAATTAGGTCACTTTGATCCTCCCTAGGCTTATTCTTGTCCAATTAGGGTTTTTAACCAATCTTGTGCATCCAATAGGTGTGTTTGTGTCATTGGATGATCAAATTAGGTCATTTTCGTCCTCCCTAGGCATATTCTTGTCCAATTAGGGTTTTTAACCTATCTTGTGCATCCAATAGGTGTGTTTGTGTCATTGGATGATCAATTAGGTCATTTTCGTCCTCCCTACGCTTATTCTTGTCCAATTAAGGTTTTTAACCAATCTTGTGCATCCAATAATTTCATTTGTGTCATTGGATGATCAATTAGGTCATTTTCGTCCTCCCTAGGCATATTCTTGTCCAACTAGGGTTTTAAACCAATCTTGTGCATCCAATAGGTGTGTTTGTGTCATTGGATGATCAATTAGGTCATTTTCGTCCTCCTTAGGCTAATTCTTGTCCAATTAGGGTTTTTAACCAATCTTGTGCATCCAATAGGTGTGTTTGTGTCATTGGATGATCA
>JBBPBR010001342.1:40409-52925 GCA_037974775.1 Cicer pinnatifidum | reverse complement strand
TATTCTTGTCCAATTAGGGTTTTTAACCAATCTTGTGAATTCAATAGGTGTGTTTGTGTCATTGGATGATCAATTAGGTCACTTTGATCCTCCCTAGGCATATTCTTGTCCAATTAGGGTTTTTAACCAATCTTGTGCATCCAATATGTGTGTTTGTGTCTTTGGATGATCAATTAGGTCATTTTCGTCCTCCCTAGGCATATTCTTGTCCAATTAGGGTTTTTAACCAATCTTGTGCATCCAATAGGTGTGTTTGTGTCATTGGATGATCAATTAGGTCATTTTCGTCCTCCTTAGGCTAATTCTTGTCCAATTAGGGTTTTTAACCAATCTTGTGCATCCAATAGGTGTGTTTGTGTCATTGGATGATCAATTAGGTCATTTTCGTCCTCCCTAGGCTTATTCTTGTCCAATTAGGGTTTTTAACCAATCTTGTGCATCCAATAACTTTGTTTGTGTGATTGAATTAATATTTAGGTCATTTTCATCCTCCCTAGGCATATTCTTGTCCAATTAGGGTTTTTAACCAATCTTGTGAATTCAATAGGTGTGTTTGTATCATTGGATGATCAATTAGGTCATTTTCGTCCTCCCTAGGCATATTCTTGTCCAATTAGGGTTTTTAACCAATCTTGTGAATTCAATAGGTGTGTTTGTGTCATCGGATGATCAATTAGGTCATTTTCGTCCTCCCTAGGCATATTCTTGTCCAATTAGGGTTTTTAACCAATCTTGTGCATCCAATAAGTTTGTTTGTGTCATTGAATTAATATTTAGGTCATTTTGGTCCTCCCTAGGCATATTCTTGTCCAATTAGGGTTTTTAACCAATCTTGTGAATTCAATAGGTTTGTTTGTGTCATTGGATGATCAATTAGGTCATTTTCGTCCTCCCTTGGCATGTTCTTGTCCAACAAGGGTTTTTAACCAATCTTGTGCATCCAATAGGTGTGTTTGTGTCATTGGATGATCAATTAGGTCATTTTCGTCCTCCCTAGGCTTATTCTTGTCCAATTAGGGTTTTTAACCAATCTTGTGCATCCAATAGGTGTGTTTGTGTCATTGGATGATCAATTAGGTCATTTTCGTCCTCCCTAGGCTTATTCTTGTCCAATTTGGGTTTTTAACCAATCTTGTGCATCCAATAAGTTGAGTTGTGTCATTGGATTAACATTTAGGTCATTTTCGTTCTCCCTAGGCTTATTCTTGTCCAATTAGGGTTTTTAACCAATATTGTGCATCCAATAAGTTCATTTGAGTTATTGGATTAACATTTAGGTCATTTTCGTCCTCCCTAGGCATATTCTTGTTTAATTAGGGTTTTTAACCAATCTTGTGCATCCAATAGGTGTGTTTGTGTCATTGGATGATCAATTAGGTCATTTTCGTCCTTCCTAGGCTTATTCTTGTCCAATTAGGGTTTTTAACCAATCTTGTGCATCCAATAGGTGTGTTTGTGTCATTGGATGATCAATTAGGTCATTTTCGTCCTCCCTAGGCTTATTCTTGTCCAATTAGGGTTTTTAACCAATCTTGTGCATCCAATAAGTTCATTTGGGTCATTGGATGATCAATTAGGTCATTTTCGTCCTCCCTAGGCTTATTCTTGTCCAATTAGGGTTTTTAACCAATCTTGTGCATCCAATAGGTGTGTTTGTGTCATTGGATGATCAATTAGGTCATTTTCGTCCTCCCTAGGCTTATTCTTTTCCAATTAGGGTTTTTAACCAATCTTGTGCATCTAATAACACTGTTTGTGTCATTGAATTAATATTTAGGTCATTTTCGTCCTCCCTAGGCATATTCTTGTCCAATTAGGGTTTTTAACCAATCTTGTGCATCCAATAGGTGTGTTTGTGTCATTGGATGATCAATTAGGTCATTTTCGTCCTCCCTAGGCTTATTCTTGTCCAATTAGGGTTTTTAACCAATCTTGTGCATCCAATAGGTGTGTTTGTGTCATTGGATGATCAATTAGGTCGTTTTCGTCGTCCCTAGGCTTACTCTTGTCCAATTAGGGTTTTTAACCAATCTTGTGCATCCAATAGGTGTGTTTGTGTCATTGGATGATCAATTAGGTCATTTTCGTCCTACCTAGACTTATTCTTGTCAAATTAGGGTTTTTAATCAATCTTGTGCATCCAATAACTTTGTTTGTGTCATTGAATTAATATTTAGGTCATTTTCGTGCTCCCTATGCATATTCTTGTCCAATTAGGGTTTTTAACCAATCTTGTGCATCCAATAGGTGTGTTTGTGTCATTGGATGATCAATTAGGTCATTTTCGTCCTCCCTAGGCTTATTCTTGTCCAATTAGGGTTTTTAACCAATCTTGTGCATCCAATAACTTTGTTTTTGTCATTGAATTAATATTTAGGTCATTTTCGTCCTCCCTAGGCATATTCTTGTCCAATTAGGGTTTTTAACCAATCTTGTGCATCCAATAGGTGTGTTTGTGTCATTGGATGATCAATTTAGGTCATTTTCGTCCTCCCTAGGCATATTCTTGTCCAATTAGGGTTTTTAACCAATCTTGTGCATCCAATAGGTGTGTTTGTGTCATTGGATGATAAGATAGGTCATTTTCGTCCTCCCTAGGCTTATTCTTGTCCAATTAGGGTTATTAACCAATCTAGTGCATCCAATAAGTTGAGTTGTGTCATTGGATTAACATTTAGGTCATTTTCGTTCTGCCTAGGCTTATTCTTGTCCAATTAAGGTTTTTAACCAATCTTGTGCATCCAATAGGTGTGTTTGTGTCAATGGATGATCAATTTAGGTCATTTTCGTCCTCCCTAGGCATATTCTTATCCAATTAGGGTTTTTAACCAATCTTGTGCATCCAATAGGTGTGTTTGTGTCATTGGATGATCAATTAGGTCATTTTCGTCCTCCCTAGGCTTATTCTTGTCCAATTAGGGTTTTTAACCAATCTTGTCCATCCAATAAGTTCGTTAGTGTCATTGCATGATCAATTAGGTCATTTTCGTCCTCCCTAGGCATGTTCTTGTCCAACTAGGGTTTTTAACCAATCTTGTGCATCCAATAGGTGTGTTTGTGTCATTGGATGATTAGATAAGTCATTTTCGTCCTCCCTAGGCTTATTCTTGTCCAATTAGGGTTTTTAACCAATCTAGTGCATCCAATAAGTTGAGTTGTGTCATTGGATTAACATTTAGGTCATTTTCGTTCTCCCTAGGCTTATTCTTGTCCAATTAGGGTTTTTAACCAATCATGTGCATCCAATAAGTTCATTTGTGTCATTGGATTAAAATTTAGGTCATATCCGTCCTCCCTAGGCATATTCTTGTCCCATTAGGGTTTTTAACCAATCTTGTGCCTCCAATAGGTGTGTTTGTATCATTGGATGATCAATTAGGTCATTTTCGTCCTCCATAGGCTTATTCTTGTCCAATTAGGGTTTTTAACCAATCTTGTGCATCCAATAAGTTTGTTTGTGACATTGAATTAATATTTAGGTCATTTTCGTCCTCCCTTGGCATATTCTTGTCCAATTAGGGTTTTTAACCAATCTTGTGCATTCAATAGGTGTGTTTGTGTCATTGGATGATCAATTAGGTCATTTTCGTCCTCCCTAGGCTTATTCTTGTCCAATTAGGGTTTTTAACCAATCATGTGCATCCAATAGGTGTGTTTGTGTCATTGGATGATCAATTAGGTCATTTTCGTCCTCCCTAGGCATATTCTTGTCCAATTAGGGTTTTAACCAATCTTGTGCATCCAATAGGTGTGTTTGTGTCATTGGATGATCAATTTAGGTCATTTTCGTCCTCTCTAAGCATATTCTTATCCAATTAGGGTTTTTAACCAATCTTGTGCATCCAATAGGTGTGTTTGTGTCATTGGATGATCAATTAGGTCATTTTCGTCCTCCCTAGGCTTATTCTTGTCCAATTAGGGTTTTTAACCAATCATGTGCATCCAATAGGTGTGTTTGTGTCATTGGATGATCAATTAGGTCATTTTCGTACTCCCTAGGCTTATTCTTGTCCTATTAGGGTTTTTAATCAATCTTGTGCATCCAATAAGTTCATTTGTGTCATTGGATTAACATTTAGGTCATTTTCGTCCTCCCTAGGCATATTCTTGTCCAATTAGGGTTTTTAACCAATCTTGTGCTTCCAATAGGTGTGTTTGTGTCATTGGATGATCAATTAGGTCATTTTCGTCCTGCCTAGGCTTATTCTTGTCCAATTAGGATTTTTAACCAATCTTGTGCATCCAATAACTTTGTTTGTGTCATTGAATTAATATTTAGGTCATTTTCCTCCTCCCTAGGCATATTCTTGTCCAATTAGGGTTTTTAACCAATTTTGTGCATCCAATAGGTGTGTTTGTGTCATTGGATGATCAATTAGGTCATTTTCGTCCTCCCTAGGCTTATTCTTGTCCAATTAGGGTTTTTAATCAATCTTGTGCATCCAATAAGTTCATTTGAGTCATTGGATTAACATTTAGGTCATTTTCGTCCTCCCTAGGCATATTCTTGTCCAATTAGGGTTTTTAACCAATCTTGTGCTTCCAATAGGTGTGTTTGTGTCATTGGATGATCAATTAGGTCATTTTCGTCCTCCCTAGGCTTATTCTTGTCCAATTAGGGTTTTTAACAAATCTTTTGCATCCAATAAGTTCATTTGTGTCATTGGATGATCAATTAGGTCATTTTCGTCCTCCCTAGGTATATTCTTGTCCAACTAGGGTTTTTAACCAATCTTGTGCATCCAATAGATGTGTTTGTGTCTTTGGATGATCAATTAGGTCATTTTCGTCCTCCCTAGGCTTATTCTTGTCCAATTAGGGTTTTTAACCAATCTTGTGCATCCAATAGGTGTGTTTGTGTCATTGGATGATCAATTAGGTCATTTTCGTCCTCCCTAGGCATATTCTTGTCCAATTAGGCTTTTTTAACGAATCTTGCGCATCCAATAAGTTTGTTTGTTTCATTGGATGATCAATTAGGTCATTTTCTTCCTGCCTAGGCTTATTCTTGTCCAATTAGGGTTTTTAACCAATCTTGTGCATCCAATAAGTTTGTTTATGTCATTGAATTAATATTTAGGTCATTTTCGTCCTCCCTAGGCATATTCTGGTCCAATTAGGGTTTTTAACCAATCTTGTGCATCCAATAGGTGTGTTTGTGTCATTGGATGATCAATTAGGTCATTTTCATCCTCCTTAGGCTTATTCTTGTCCAATTAGGGTTTTTAACCAATCTTGTGCTTCCAATAGGTGTGTTTGTGTCATTGCATGATCAATTAGGTAATTTTCATCCTCCCTAGGCTTATTCTTGTCCAATTAGGGTTTTTAATCAATCTTGTGCATCCAATAAGTTCATTTGTGTCATTGGATTAACATTTAGGTCATTTTCGTCCTCCCTAGGCATATTCTTGTCCAATTAGGGTTTTTAACCAATCTTGTGCTTCCAATAGGTGTGTTTGTGTCATTGGATGATCAATTAGGTCATTTTCGTCCTCCCTAGGCTTATTCTTGTGCAATTAGGGTTTTTAACCAATCTTGTGCATCCAATAACTTCATTTGTGTCATTGGATGATCAATTAGGTCATTTTCGTCCTCCCTAGGTATATTCTTGTCCAACTAGGGTTTTTAACCAATCTTGTGCATCCAATAGATGTGTTTGTGTCTTTGGATGATCAATTAGGTCATTTTCGTCCTCCCTAGGCTTATTCCTGTCCAATTAGGGTTTTTAACCAATCTTGTGCATCCAATAGGTGTGTTTGTGTCATTGGATGATCAATTAGGTCATTTTCGTCCTCCATAGGCTTATTCTTGTCCAATTAGGGTTTTTAACCAATCTTGTGCATCCAATAGGTGTGTTTGTGTTATTGGATGATCAATTAGGTCATTTTCGTCCTCCATAGGCTTATTGTTGTCCAATTAGGGTTTTTAACCAATCTTGTGCATCCAATAGGTGTGTTTGTGTCATTGGATGATCAATTAGGTCATTTTCGTCCTCCCTAGGCATATTCTTGTCCAATTAGGGTTTTTAACCAATCTTGTGCATCCAATAGGTGTGTTTGTGTCATTGGATGATCAATTAGGTCATTTTCGTCCTCCCTAGGCATATTCTTGTCCAATTAGGGATTTAAACCGATCTTGTGCATCCAATAGGTGTGTTTGTTTCATTGGATGATCTATTAGGTCATTTTTGTCCTCCCTAGGCATATTCTTGTCCAATTAGGGTTTTTTAACCAATCTTGTGCATCCAATAAGTTGAGTTGTGTCATTGGATTAACATTTAGGTCATTTTCGTCCTCCCTAGGCTTATTCTTGTCCAATTAGGGTTTTTAACCAATCTTGTGCATCCAATAGGTGTGTTTGTGTCATTGGATGATCAATTAGGTCATTTTCGTCCTCCCTAGGCATATTCTTGTCCAATTAAAGTTTTTAACCAATCTTGTGCATCCAATAGGTGTGTTTGTGTCATTGGATGATCAATTAGGTCATTTTCGTCCTCCCTAGGCATATTCTTGTCCAATTAGGGTTTTTAACCAATCTTGTGCATCCAATAGGTGTGTTTGTGTCATTGGATGATCAATTAGGTCATTTTCGTCCTCCCTAGGCTTATTCTCTTCCAATTAGGGTTTTTAACCAATCTTGTGCATCCAATAGGTGTGTTTGTGTCATTGGATGATCAATTAGGTCATTTTCGTCCTCCCTAGGCATATTCTTGTCTAATTAGGGTTTTTAACCAATCTTGTGCATCCAATAAGCTTGTCTGTTTCTTTGAATTAATATTTAGGTCATTTTCTTCCTCCCTAGGCATATTCTTGTCCAATTAGGGTTTTTAACCAATCTTGTGCATCCAATAGGTGTGTTTGTGTCATTGGATGATCAATTAGGTCATTTTCGTCCTCCCTAGGCATATTCTTGTCCAATTAGGGTTTTTAACGAATCTTGTGCATCCAATAGGTGTGTTTGTGTCATTGGATGATCAATTAGGTCATTTTCGTCCTCCCTAGGCTTATTCTTGTCAAATTAGGGTTTTTAACCAATCTTGTGCATCCAATATGTTGAGTTGTGTCATTGGATTAGTATTTAGGTCATTTTCGTCCTCCCTAGGCTTATTCTTGTCCAATTAGGGTTTTTAACCAATCTTGTGCATCCAATAAGTTCATTTGTGTCATTGGATTAACATTTAGGTCATTTTCGTCCTCCCTAGGCATATTCTTGTCCAATTAGGGTTTTTAACTAATCTTGTGCATCCAATACGTTCATTTGTGTCATTGGATGATCAATTAGGTCATTTTCGTCCTCCCTAGGCATATTCTTGTCCAATTAGGGTTTTAAACCAATCTTGTGCATCCAATAGGTGTGTTTGTGTCATTGGATGATCAATTAGGTCATTTTCGTCCTCCATAGGCTTATTCTTGTCCAATTAGGGTTTTTAACCAATCTTGTGCATCCAATAAGTTTGTTTATGTCATTGAATTATTATTTAGGTCATTTTCGTCCTCCCTAGGCATATTCTGGTCCAATTAGGGTTTTTAACCAATCTTGTGCATCCAATAGGTGTGTTTGTGTCATTGGATGATCAATTAAGTCATTTTTGTCCTCCCTAGGCTTATTCTTGTCCAATTAAGGTTTTTAATCAATCTTGTGCATCCAATAAGTTCATTTGTGTCATTGGATTAACATTTAGGTCATTTTCGTCCTCCCTAGGCATATTCTTGAACAATTAGGGTTTTTAACCAATCTTGTGCTTCCAATAGGTGTGTTTGTGTCATTGGATGATCAATTAGGTCATTTTCGTTCTCCCTAGGCTTATTCTTGTCCAATTAGGGTTTTTAACCAATCTTGTGCATCCAATAAGTTCATTTGTGTCATTGGATGATCAATTAGGTCATTTTCGTCCTCCCTAGGTATATTCTTGTCCAACTAGGGTTTTTAACCAATCTTGTGCATCCAATAGATGTGTTTGTGTCTTTGGATGTTCAATTAGGTCATTTTCGTCCTCCCTAGGCTTATTCTTGTCCAATTAGGGTTTTTAACCAATCTTGTGCATCCAATAGGTGTGTTTGTGTCATTGGATGATCAATTAGGTCATTTTCGTCCTCCCTAGGCTTATTCTTGTCCAATTAGGGTTTTTAACAAATCTTGTGCATCCAATAAGTTCATTTGTGTCATTGGATGATCAATTAGGTCATTTTCGTCCTCCCAAGGCATATTCTTGTCCTACTAGGGTTTTTAACCAATCTTGTGCATCCAATAAGTTCATTTGTGTCATTGGATGATCAATTAGGTCATTTTCGTCCTCCCTAGGCATATTCTTGTCCAACTAGGGTTTTTAACCAATCTTGTGCATCCAATAGGTGTGTTTGTGTCATTGGATGATCAATTAGGTCATTTTCGTCCTCCCTAGGCTTATTCTTGTCCAATTAGGGTTTTTAACCAATCTTGTGCATCCAATAGGTGTGTTTGTGTCATTGGATGATCAATTAGGTCATTTTCGTCCTCCCTAGGCATATTCTTGTCCAATTAGGGTTTTTAACCAATCTTGTGCATCCAATAGGTGTGTTTGTGTCATTGGATGATCAATTATGTAATTTTCTTCCTTCCTAGGCTTATTCTTGTCCAATTAGGTTTTTTAACCAATCTTGTGCATCCAATAAGTTCATTTGTGTCATTGGATTAACATTTAGGCCATTTTTGTCCGCCCTAGGCATATTCTTGTCCAATTAGGGTTTTTAACCAATCTTGTGCATCCAATAGGTGTGTTTATCTCATTGGATGATCAATTAGGTCGCTTTGATCCTCCCTAGGCTTATTCTTGTCCAATTAGGGTTTTTAACCAATCTTGTGCATCCAATAAGTTCATTTGTGTCATTGGATTAACATTTAGGTCATATCCGTCCTCCCTAGGCATATTCTTGTCCAATTAGGGTTTTTAACGAATCTTGTGCATCCAATAGGTGTGTTTGTGTCATTGGATGATCAATTAGGTCATTTTCGTCCTCCCTAGGCTTATTCTTGTCCAATTAGGGTTTTTAACCAATCTTGTGCATCCAATAAGTTGAGTTGTGTCATTGGAATAACATTTAGGTCATTTTCGTCCTCCGTAGGCTTATTCTTGTCCAATTAGGGTTTTTAACCAATCTTGTGCATCCAATAAGTTGAGTTGTTTCATTGGATTAACATTTAGGTCATTTTCGTCCTCCCAAGGCTTATTGTTGTCCAATTAGGGTTTTTAACCAATCTTGTGCATCGAATAACTTTGTTTGTGTCCTTGAATTAATATTTAGGTCATTTTCGTTCTCCCTAGGCATATTCTTGTCCAATTAGGGTTTTTAACCAATCATGTGCATCCAATAGGTGTGTCTGTGTCATTGGATGATCAATTAGGTCATTTTCGTCCTCCCTAGGCATATTCTTGTCCAATTAGGGTTTTTAACCAATCTTGTGCATCCAATAGGTGTGTTTGTGTCATTGGATGATCAATTAGGTCATTTTCGTCCTCCCTAGGCTTATTCTTTTCCAATTAGGGTTTTTAACCAATCTTGTGCATCCAATAAGTTGAGTTGTGTCATTGGATTAACATTTTTGTCATTTTCGTTCTCCCTAAGCTTATTCTTGTCCAATTAGTGTTTTTAACCAATCTTGTGCATCCAATAAGTTCATTTGTGTTATTGGATTAACATTTAGGTCATATTCGTCCTCCCTAGGCATATTCTTGTCCAATTAGGGTTTTTATCCAATCTTGTGCATCCAATAGGTGTGTTTGTGTCATTGGATGATCAATTAGGTCATTTTCGTCCTCCCTAGGCATATTCTTGTCCAGTTAGGGTTTTTAACCAATCTTGTGGATCCAATAGGTGTGTTTGTGTCATTGGATGATCAATTAGGTCATTTTCGTCCTCCCTAGGCATATTCTTGTCCAATTAGGGTTTTTAACCAATCTTGTGCATCCAATAGGTGTGTTTGTGTCATTGGATGATCAATTAGGTCATTTTCGTCCTCCCTAGGCATATTCTTGTCCAATTAGGGTTTTTAACCAATCTTGTGCATCCAATAGGTGTGTTTGTGTCATTGGATGATCAATTAGGTTATTTTCGTCCTCCCTAAGCATATTCTTGTCCAATTAGGCTTTTTAACTAATCTTGTGCATCCAATACGTTCATTTGTGTCATTGGATGATCAATTAGGTCATTTTCGTCCTCCCTAGGCATATTCTTGTCCAATTAGGGTTTTTAACCAATCTTGTGCATCCAATAGGTGTGTTTGTGTCATTGGATGATCAATTAGGTCATTTTCGTCCTCCCTAGGCTTATTCTTGTCCCATTAGGGTTTTTAACCGATCTTGTGCATCCAATAGGTTTGTTTGTTTCATTGGATGATCAATTAGGTCATTTTCGTCCTCCCTAGGCATATTCTTGTCCAATTAGGGTTTTTAACCAATCTTGTGCATTCAATAGGTGTGTTTGTGTCATTGGATGATCAATTAGGTTATTTTCGTCCTCCCTAGGCATATTCTTTTCCAATTAGGGTTTTTAACTAATCTTGTGCATCCAATACGTTCATTTGTGTCATTGGATGATCAATTAGGTCATTTTCGTCCTCCCTAGGCATATTCTTGTCCAATTAGGGTTTTAAACCAATCTTGTGCATCCAATAGGTGTGTTTGTGTCATTGGATGATCAATTAGGTCATTTTCGTCCTCCCTAGGCATATTCTTGTCCAATTAGGGTTTTTAACCAATCTTGTGCATCCAATAGGTGTGTTTGTGTCATTGGATGATCAATTAGGTCATTTTCGTCCTCCCTAGGCTTATTCTTGTCCAATTAGGGTTTTTAACCAATCTTGTGCATCCAATAAGTTCATTTGTGTCATTGGATTAACATTTAGGTCATTTTCGTACTGCCTAGGCATATTCTTGTCCAATTAGGGTTTTTAACCAATCTTGTGCATCCAATAGGTGTGTTTGTGTCATTGGATGATCAATTAGGTTATTTTCGTCCTCCCTAGGCTTATTCTTGTCCAATTAGGGTTTTTAACCAATCTTGTGCATCCAATAAGTTGAGCTGTGTCATTGGATTAACATTTAGGTCATTTTCGTCCTCCCTAGGCATATTCTTGTCCAATTAGGGTTTTTAACCAATCTTGTGCATCCAATAGGTGTGTTTGTGTCATTGGATGATCAATTAGGTCATTTTCGTCCTCCCTAGGCTTATTCTTGTCCAATTATGGTTTTTAACCAATCTTGTGCATCCAATAAGTTCATTTGTGTTATTGGATTAACATTTAGGTCATATTCGTCCTCCCTAGGCATATTCTTGTCCAATTAGGGTTTTTAACCAATCTTGTGCATCCAATAGGTGTGTTTGTGTCATTGGATGATCAATTAGGTCATTTTCGTCCTCCCTAGGCTTATTCTTGTCCAATTAGGGTTTTTAACCAATCTTGTGCATCCAATAAGTTCATTAGTGTCATTGGATGATCACTTAGGTCATTTTCGTCCTTCCTCGGCATGTTCTTGTCCAAGTAGGGTTTTTAACCAATCTTGTGCATCCAATAGGTGTGTTTGTGTCATTGGATAATCAATTAGGTCATTTTCGTCCTCCCTAGGCTTATTCTTGTCCAATTAGGGTTTTTAACCAATCTTGTGCACCCAATAACTTTGTTTGTGTCATTGAATTAATATTTAGGTCATTTTCGTCCTCCCTAGGTATATCCTTGTCCAATTAGGGTTTTTAACCAATCTTGAGCATCCAATAGGTGTGTTTGTGTCATTGGATGATCAATTAGGTCATTTTCGTCCTCACTAGGCTTATTCTTGTCCAATTAGGGTTTTTAACCAATCTTGTGCATCCAATAGGTGTGTTTGTGTCATTGGATGATCACTTAGGTCATTTTCGTTCTCCCTAGGCTTATTCTTGTCCAATTAGGGTTTTTAACCAATCTTGTGCATCCAATAAGTTCATTTGTGTTATTGGATTAACATTTAGGTCATATTCGTCCTCCCTAGGCATATTCTTGTCCAATTAGGGTTTTTAACCAATCTTGTGCATCCAATAGGTGTGTTTGTGTCATTGGATGATCAATTAGGTCATTTTCGTCCACCCTAGGCTTATTCTTGTCCAATTAGGGTTTTTAACCAATCTTGTGCATTAAATAAGCACATTTGTGTCATTGGATTAACATTTAGGTCATTTTCGTCCTCCCTAGGCATATTCTTGTCCAATTAGGGTTTTTAACCAATCATGTGCTTCCAATAGGTGTGTTTGTGTCATTGGATGATCAATTAGGCCATTTTCGTCCTCCCTAGGCTTATTCTTGTCCAATTAGGGTTTTTAACCAATCTTGTGCATCCAATAAGTTTGTTTGTGTCATTGAATTAATATTTAGGTCATTTATGTCCTCCCTAGGCATATTCTTGTCCAATTAGGGTTTTTAACCAATCTTGTGCATCCAATAGGTGTGTTTTTGTCATTGGATGATCAATTAGGTCATTTTCGTCCTCCCTAGGCTTATTCTTGTCCA
>JBBPBR010001342.1:0-40399 GCA_037974775.1 Cicer pinnatifidum | reverse complement strand
GGGTTTTTAACCAATCTTGTGCTTCCAATAGGTGTGTTTGTGTCATTGGATGATCAATTAGGTCATTTTCGTCCTCCCTAGGCTTATTCTTGTCCAATTAGGGTTTTTAACCAATCTTGTGCATCCAATAGGTGTGTTTTTGTCATTGGATGATCAATTAGGTCATTTTCGTCCTCCCTAGGCTTATTCTTGTCCAATTAGGGTTTTTAACGAATATTGTGCATCCAATAAGCTCAATTGTGTCATTGGATTAACATTTAGATCATTTTCGTCCTCCCTAGACATATTCGTGTCCAATTAGGGTTTTTTACCAATCTTGTGCTTCCAATAGGTGTGTTTGTGTCATCGAATTAATATTTAGGTCATTTTCGTCCTCCCTAGGCATATTCTTGTCCAATTAGGGTTTTTAACCAATCTTGTGCATCCAATAGGTGTGTTTGTGTCATTGGATGATCAATTAGGTCATTTTCGTCCTCCCTAGGCATATTCTTGTCCAATTAGGGTTTTTAACCAATCTTGTGCATCCAATAGGTGTGTTTGTGTCAATGGGTGATCAATTAGGTCATTTTCGTCCTCCCTAGGCTTATTCTTGTCCAATTAGGGTTTTTAACCAATCTTGTGCATCCAATAGGTGTGTTTGTGTCATTGGATGATCAATTAGGTCATTTTCGTCCTCCCTAGGCTTATTCTTGTCCAATTAGGGTTTTTAACTAATCTTGTGCATCCGATAAGTTCATTTGTGTCATTGGATGATCAATTAGGTCATTTTCGTCCTCCCTAGGCATATTCTTGTCCAATTAGGGTTTTTAACCAATCTTGTGCATCCAATAGGTGTGTTTGTGTCATTGGATGATCAATTAGGTCATTTTCGTCCTCCCTAGGCTTATTCTTGTCCAATTAGGGTTTTTAACCAATCTTGTGCATCCGATAAGTTTGTTTGTGTCATTGAATTAATATTTAGGTCATTTTCGTCCTCCCTAGGCATATTCTTGTCCAATTTGGGTTTTTAAGCAATCTTGGGCATCCAATAGGTGTGTTTGTGTCATTGGATGATCAATTAGGTCATTTTCGTCCTCCCTAGGCATATTCTTGTCCAATTAGGGTTTTTAACCAATCTTGTGCATCCAATAGGTGTGTTTGTGTCATTGGATGATCAATTAGGTCATTTTCGTCCTCCCTAGGCTTATTCTTGTCCAATTAGGGTTTTTAACCAATCTTGTGCATCCGATAAATTTGTTTGTGTCATTGAATTAATATTTAGGTCATTTTCGTCCTCCCTAGGCATATTCTTGTCCAATTAGGGTTTTTAACCAATCTTGTGCATCTAATAAGTTCATTTGTGTTATTGGATTAACATTTAGGTCATATTCGTCCTTCTAGGCATATTCTTGTCCAATTAGGGTTTTTAACCAATCTTGTGCTTCCAATAGGTGTGTTTGTGTCATTGTATGATCAATTAGGTCATTTCCGTCCTCCCTAGGCATATTCTTGTCCAATTAGGGTTTTTAACCAATCTTGTGCATCCAATAGGTGTGTTTGTGTCATTGGATAATCAATTAGGTCATTTTCGTCCTCCCTAGGCTTATTCTTGTCCAATTAGGGTTTTTAACCAATCTTGTGCACCCAATAACTTTGTTTGTGTCATTGAATTAATATTTAGGTCATTTTCGTCCTCCCTAGGCATATCCTTGTCCAATTAGGGTTTTTAACCAATCTTGAGCATCCAATAGGTGTGTTTGTGTCATTGGATGATCAATTAGGTCATTTTCGTCCTCCCTAGGCATATTCTTGTCCAATTAGGGTTTTTAACCAATCTTGTGCATCCAATAGGTGTGTTTGTGTCATTGGATGATCAATTAGGTCATTTTCGTCCTCCCTAGGCTTATTCTTGTCCAATTAGGGTTTTTAACCAATCTTGTCCATCCAATAAGTTCATTAGTGTCATTGGATGATCACTTAGGTCATTTTCGTCCTTCCTCGGCATGTTCTTGTCCAAGTAGGGTTTTTAACCAATCTTGTGCATCCAATAGGTGTGTTTGTGTCATTGGATGATCAATTAGGTCATTTCCGTCCTCCCTAGGCTTATTCTTGTCCAATTAGGGTTTTTAACCAATCTTGTGCACCCAATAACTTTGTTTGTGTCATTGAATTAATATTTAGGTCATTTTCGTCCTCCCTAGGCATATCCTTGTCCAATTAGGGTTTTTAACCAATCTTGAGCATCCAATAGGTGTGTTTGTGTCATTGGATGATCAATTAGGTCATTTTCGTTCCCCCTAGGCTTATTCTTGTCCAATTAGGGTTTTTAACCAATCTTGTGCATCCAATAAGTTCATTTGTGTTATTGGATTAAGATTTAGGTCATATTCGTCCTCCCTAGGCATATTCTTGTCCAATTAGGGTTTTTAACCCATCTTGTGCATCCAATAGGTGTGTTTGTGTCATTGGATGATCAATTAGGTCATTTTCGTCCTCCCTAGGCTTATTCTTGTCCAATTAGGGTTTTTAACCAATCTTGTGCATCCAATAAGTTCATTAGTGTCATTGGATGATCAATTAGGTCATTTTTGTCCTCCCTATGCATTTTCTTGTCCTACTAGGGTTTTTAACCAATCTTGTGCATCCAATAGGTGTGTTTGTGTCATTGGATGATCAATTAGGTCATTTTCGTCCTCCCTAGGCTTATTCTTGTCCAATTAGGGTTTTTAACCAATCTTGTGCATCCAATAAGTTGAGTTGTGTCATTGGATTAACATTTAGGTCATTTTCATTCTCCCTAGGCTCATTCATGTCCAATTAGGTTTTTAACCAATCTTGTGCATCCAATAAGTTCATTTGTGTCATTGGATTCACATTTAGGTCATTTTCGTCCTCCCTAGGCATATTCTTGTCCAATTAGGGTTTTTAACCAATCTTGTGCATCCAATAGGTGTGTTTATCTCATTGGATGATCAATTAGGTCACTTTGATCCTCCCTAGGCATATTCTTGTCCAATTAGGGTTTTTAACCAATCTTGTGCATCCAATAGGTGTGTTTGTGTCATTGGATGATCAATTAGGTCATTTTCGTCCTCCCTAGGCATATTCTTGTCCAATTAGGGTTTTTAACCAATCTTGTGCATCCAATAGGTGTGTTTATGTCATTGGATGATCAATTAGGTTATTTTCGTCCTTCCTAGGCTTACTCTTGTCCAATTAGGGTTTTTAACCAATGTTGTGCATCCAATAAGTTCATTTGTGTCATTGGATTAACATTTAGGTCATTTTCGTCCTCCCTAGACATATTCTTGTCCAATTAGGGTTTTTAACCAATCTTGTGCATCCAATAACTTTGTTTGTGTCATTGAATTAATATTTAGGTCATTTTCGTCCTCCCTAGGCATATTTTTGTCCAATTAGGGTTTTTAACCAATCTTGTGCATCCAATAGGTGTGTTTGTGTCATTGGATGATCAATTAGGTCATTTTCGTCCTCCCTAGGCATATTCTTGTCCAATTAGGGTTTTTAACCAATCTTGTGCATCCAATAGGTGTGTTTATGTCATTGGATGATCATTTAGGTCATTTTCGTCCTCCCTAGGCATATTCTTATCCAATTAGGGTTTTTAACCAATCTTGTGCATCCAATAGGTGTGTTTGTGTCATTGGATGATCAATTAGGTCTTTTCGTCCTCTTTATGCTTATTCTTGTTCAATTAGGGTTTTTAACCAATCTTGTGCATCCAATAACTTTGTTTGTGTCATTGAATTAATATTTAGGTCATTTTCATCCTCCCTAGGCATATTCTTGTCCAATTAGGGTTTTTAACCAATCTTGTGCATCCAATAGGTGTGTTTGTGTCATTGGATGATCAATTAGGTCATTTTCGTCCTCCCTAGGCATATTCTTGTCCAATTAGGGTTTTTAACCAATCTTGTGCATCCAATAGGTGTGTTTGTGTCATTGGATGATCAATTAGGTCATTTTCGTCCTCCCTAGGCATATTCTTGTCCAATTAGGGTTTTTAACCAATCTTGTGCATCCAATAGGTGTGTTTGTGTCATTGGATGATCAATTAGGTTATTTTCTTCCTCCCTATGCATATTCTTGTCCAATTAGGGTTTTTAACTAATCGTGTGCATCCGATAAGTTCATTTGTGTCATTGGATGATCAATTAGGTCATTTTCGTCCTCCCTAGGCATATTCTTGTCCAATTAGGGTTTTTAACCAATCTTGTGCATCCAATAGGTGTGTTTGTGTCATTGGATGATCAATTAGGTCATTTTCGTCCTCCCTAGGCATATTCTTGTCCAATTAGGGTTTTTAACCAATCTTGTGCATCCAATAGGTGTGTTTGTGTCATTGGATGATCAATTAGGTCATTTTCGTCCTCCCTAGACATATTCTTGTCCAATTAGGGTTTTTAACCAATCTTGTGCATCCAATAGGTGTGTTTGTGTCATTTGATGATCAATTAGGTCATTTTCGTCCTCCCTAGGCTTATTCTTGTCCAATTAGGGTTTTTAACCAATCTTGTGCATCCAATAAGTTCATTTGTGTTATTGGATTAACATTTAGGTCATATTCGTCCTCCCTAGTCATATTCTTGTCCAATTTGGGTTTTTAACCAATCTTGTGCATCCAATAGGTGTGTTTGTGTCATTGGATGATCAATTAGGTCATTTTCGTCCTCCCTAGGCATATTCTTGTCCAATTAGGGTTTTTAACCAATCTTGTGCATCCAATAGGTGTGTTTGTGTCATTGGATGATCACTTAGGTCATTTTCGTCCTCCCTAGGTAGGTTCTTGTCCAACTAGGGTTTTTAACCAATCTTGTGCATCCAATAGGTGTGTTTGTGTCATAGGATGATCAATTAGGTCATTTTTTGTCCTCCGTAGGCTTATTCTTGTCCAATTAGGGTTTTTAACCAATCTTGTGCATCCAATAAGTTCATTTGTGTTATTGGATTAACATTTAGGTCATATTCGTCCTCCCTAGTCATATTCTTGTCCAATTAGGGTTTTTAACCAATCTTGTGCATCCAATAGGTGTGTTTGTGTCATTGGATGATCAATTAGGTCATTTTCGTCCTCCCTAGGCTTATTCTTGTCCAATTAGGGTTTTTAACCAATCTTGTGCATCCAATAAGTTCATTTGTGTCATTGGATTAACATTTAGGTCATATCCGTCCTCCCTAGGCATATTCTTGTCCAATTAGGGTTTTTAACGAATCTTGTGCATCCAATAGGTGTGTTTGTGTCATTGGATGATCAATTAGGTCATTTTCGTCCTCCCTAGGCTTATTCTTGTCCAATTAGGGTTTTTAACCAATCTTGTGCATCCAATAAGTTGATTTGTGTCATTGGATTAGCATTTAGGTCATTTTCGTCCTCCCTAGGCTTATTCTAGTCCATTAGGGTTTTTAACCAATCTTGTGCATCCAATAGGTGTGTTTGTGTCATTGGATGATCAATTAGGTCATTTTCGTCCTCCCTAGGCTTATTCTTGTCCAATTAGGGTTTTTAACCAATCTTGTGCATCCAATAAGTTCATTAGTGTCATTGGATGAACATTTAGGTCATTTTCGTCCTCCCTAGGCATATTCTTGTCCAATTAGGGTTTTTAACCAATCTTGTGCATCCAATAGGTGTGTTTGTGTCATTGGATGATCAATTAGGTCATTTTCGTCCTCCATAGGCATATTCTTGTCCAATTAGGGTTTTTAACCAATATTGTGCATCCAATAGGTGTGTTTGTGTCATTGGATGATCAATTAGGTCATTTTCGTCCTCCCTAGGCATATTCTTGTCCAATTAGGGTTTTTAACCAATCTTGTGCATCCAATAGGTGTGTTTGTGTCATTGGATGATCAATTAGGTCATTTTCGTCCTCCCTAGGCATATTCTTGTCCAATTAGGGTTTTTAACCAATCTTGTGCATCCAATAGGTGTGTTTGTGTCATTGGATGATCAATTACGTCATTTTCGTTCTCCCTAGGCATATTCTTGTCCAATTAGGGTTTTTAACCAATCTTGTGCATCCAATAGGTGTGTTTGTGTCATTGGATGATCAATTAGGTCATTTTCGTTCTCCCTAGGCTTATTCTTGTCCAATTAGGGTTTTTAACCAATCTTGTGCATCCAATAAGTTCATTTGTGTTATTGGATTAACATTTAGGTAATATTCGTCCTCCCTAGGCATATTCTTGTCCAATTAGGGTTTTTAACCAATCTTGTGCATCCAATAGGTGTGTTTGTGTCATTGGATGATCAATTAGGTCATTTTCGTCCTCCCTAGGCATATTCTTGTCCAATTAGGGTTTTTAACCAATCTTGTGCATCCAATAGGTGTGTTTGTGTCATTGGATGATCAATTAGGTCATTTTCGTCCTCCCTAGGCTTATTCTTGTCCAATTAGGGTTTTTAACCAATCTTGTGCATCCAATAAGTTCATTAGTGTCATTGGATGATGAATTAGGTCATTTTCGTCCTCCCTAGGCATGTTATTGTCCAACTAGGGTTTTTAACCAATCTTGTGCATCCAATAGGTGTGTTTGTATCATTGGATGATCAATTAGGTCATTTTCGTCCTCCCTAGGCTTATTCTTGTCCAATTAGGGTTTTTAACCAATCTTGTGCATCCAATAAGTTCATTTGTGTCATTGGATTAACATTTAGGTCATATCCGTCCTCCCTAGGCATATTCTTGTCCAATTAGGGTTTTTAATAAATCTTGTGCATCCAATAGGTGTGTTTGTGTCATTGGATGATCAATTAGGTCATTTTCGTTCTCCCTAGGCTTATTCTTGTCCAATTAGGGTTTTTAACCAATCTTGTGCATCCAATAAGTTCATTTGTGTTATTGGATTAACATTTAGGTCATATTCGTCCTCCCTAGCCATATTCATGTCCAATTAGGGTTTTTAACCAATCTTGTGCATCCAATAAGTGTGTTTGTGTCATTGGATGATCAATTAGGTCATTTTCGTCCTCCCTAGGCATATTCTTGTCCAATTAGTGTTTTTAACCAATCTTGTGCATCCAATAGGTGTGTTTGTGTCCTTGGATGATCAATTAGGTCATTTTCGTCCTCCCTAGGCTTATTCTTGTCCAATTAGGGTTTTTAACCAATCTTGTGCATCCAATAAGTTCATTAGTGTCATTGGATGATCACTTAGGTCATTTTCGTCCTCCCTAGGCAGGTTCTTGTCCAACTAGGGTTTTTAACCAATCTTGTGCATCCAATAGGTGTGTTTGTGTCATTGGATGATCAATTAGGTCATTTTCGTTCTCCCTAGGCTTATTCTTGTCCAATTAGGGTTTTTAACCAATCTTGTGCATCCAATAGGTGTGTTTGTGTCATTGGATAATCAATTTAGGTCATTTTCGTCCTCCCTAGGCATATTCTTGTCGAATTAGGGTTTTTAACCAATCTTGTGCATCCAATAGGTGTGTTTGTGGCAATGGATGATCGATTAGGTCATTTTCGTCCTCCCTAGGCTTATTCTTGTCCAATTAGGGTTTTTAACCAATCTTGTGCATCCAATAGGTGTGTTTGTGTCATTGGATGATCAATTAGGTCATTTTCGTCCTCCCTAGGCTTATTCTTGTCCAATTAGGGTTTTTAACCAATCTTGTGCATCCAATAGGTGTGTTTGTGTCATTGGATGATCAATTAGGTCATTTTCGTCCTCCCTAGGCTTATTCTTGTCCAATTAGGGTTTTTAACAAATCTTGTGCATCCAATAAGTTCATTTGTGTCATTGGATGATCAATTAGGTCATTTTCATCCTCCTTAGGCATATTCTTGTCCAACTAGGGTTTTAAACCAATCTTGTGCATCCAATAGGTGTGTTTGTGTCATTGTATGATCAATTAGGACATTTTCGTCCTCCCTAGGCTTATTCTTGTCCAATTATGGTTTTTAACCAATCTTGTGCATCCAATAGGTGTGTTTGTGTCATTGGATGATCAATTAGGTCATTTTCGTCCTCCCTAGGCTTATTCTTGTCCAATTAGGGTTTTTAACCAATTTTGTGCATCCAATAGGTGTGTTTGTGTCATTTGATGATCAATTAGGTCATTTTCGTCCTCCCTAGGCATATTCTTGTCCAATTAGGGTTTTTAACCAATCTTGTGCATCCAATAGGTGTGTTTGTGTCATTGGATGATCAATTAGGTCATTTTCGTCCTCCCTAGGCATATTCTTGTCCAATTAGGGTTTTTAACCAATCTTGTGCATCCAATAGGTGTGTTTGTGTCATTGGATGATCAATTAGGTTATTTTCTTCCTCCCTATGCATATTCTTGTCCAATTAGGGTTTTTAACTAATCGTGTGCATCCGATAAGTTCATTTGTGTCATTGGATGATCAATTAGGTCATTTTCGTCCTCCCTAGGCATATTCTTGTCCAATTAGGGTTTTTAACCAATCTTGTGCATCCAATAGGTGTGTTTGTGTCATTGGATGATCAATTAGGTCATTTTCGTCCTCCCTAGGCATATTCTTGTCCAATTAGGGTTTTTAACCAATCTTGTGCATCCAATAGGTGTGTTTGTGTCATTGGATGATCAATTAGGTCATTTTCGTCCTACCTAGGCTTATTCTTGTCCAATTAGGATTTTTAACCAATCTTGTGCATCCAATAGGTGTGTTTGTGTCATTGGATGATCAATTAGGTCATTTTCGTCCTCCCTAGGCATATTCTTGTCCAATTAGGGTTTTTAACTAATCTTGTGCATCCAATAAGTTTGTTTGTTTCATTGAATTAATATTTAGGTCATTGTCGTCCTCCCTAGGCATATTCTTGTCCAATTAGGGTTTTTAACCAATCTTGTGCATCCAATAGGTGTGTTTGTGTCATTGGATGATCAATTAGGTCATTTTCGTCCTCCCTAGGCATATTCTTGTCCAATTAGGGTTTTTAACCAATCTTGTGCATCCAATAGGTGTGTTTGTGTCATTGGATGATCAATTAGGTCATTTTCGTCCTCCCTAGGCTTATTCTTGTCCAATTAGGGTTTTTAATCAATCTTGTGCATCCAATAACTTGAGTTGTGTCATTGGATTAACATTTAGGTCATTTTCGTCCTACCTAGGCTTATTCTTGTCCAATTAGGGTTTTTAACCAATCTTGTGCATCCAATAAGTTGAGTTGTGTCATTGGATTAACATTTAGGTCATTTTCGTCCTCCCTAGGCATATTCTTGTCCAATTAGGGTTTTTAACCAATCTTGTGCATCCAATAAGTTCATTTGTGTCATCGGATGATCAATTAGGTCATTTTCGTCCTCCCTAGGCTTATTCTTGTCCAATTAGGGTTTTTAACCAATCTTGTGCATCCAATAAGTTCATTTGTGTCATTGGATTAACATTTAGGTCATATCCGTCCTCCCTAGGCATATTCTTGTCCAATTAGGGTTTTTAATAAATCTTGTGCATCCAATAGGTGTGTTTGTGTCATTGGATGATCAATTAGGTCATTTTCGTTCTCCCTAGGCTTATTCTTGTCTAATTAGGGTTTTTAACCAATCTTGTGCATCCAATAAGTTCATTTGTGTTATTGGATTAACATTTAGGTCATATTCGTCCTCCCTAGGCATATTCTTGTCCAATTAGCGTTTTTAACCAATCTTGTGCATCCAATAGGTGTGTTTGTGTCATTGGATGATCAATTAGGTCATTTTTGTCCTCCCTAGGCTTATTCTTGTCCAATTAGGGTTTTTAACCAATCTTGTGCATATCAATTAGGTCATTTTCGTCCCCCCTAGGCTTATTCTTGTCCAATTAGGGTTTTTAACCAATCTTGTGCATCCAATAAGTTCAATAGTGTCATTGGATGATCACTTAGGTTATTTTCGTCCTCCATATGCTGTTGTTGTCCAACTATGGTTTTTAACCAATCTTGTGCTTCCATTTGTGTCATTGGATGATCAATTAGGTCATTTTCGTTCTCCCTAGGCTTATTCTTGTCCAATTAGGGTTTTTGACCAATCTTGTGCATCCAATAAGTTCATTTGTGTTATTGGATTAACATTAAGGTCATATTCGTCCTCCCTAGGCATATTCTTTTCCAATTAGGGTTTTTAACCAATCTTGTGCATCCAATAGGTGTGTTTGTGTCATTGGATGATCAATTAGGTCATTTTCGTCCTCCCTAGGCATATTCTTGTCCAATTAGGGTTTTTAACCAATCTTGTGCATCCAATAGGTGTGTTTGTGTCATTGGATGATCAATTAGGTCATTTTCGTCCTCCCTAGGCTTATTCTTGTCCAGTTAGGATTTTTAACCGATCTTGTGCATCCAATAGGTGTGTTTGTGTCATTGGATGATCAATTAGGTCATTTTCGTCCTCCCTAGGCATATTCTTGTCCAATTAGGGTTTTTAACCAATCTTGTGCATCCAATAGGTGTGTTTGTGTCATTGGATGATTGATTTGGTCATTTTCGTCCTCCCTAGGCATATTCTTGTCCAATTAGGGTTTTTAACGAATCTTGTGCATCCAATAGGTGTGTTTGTGTCATTGGATGATCAATTAGGTCATTTTCGTCCTCCCTAGGCATATTCTGGTCCAATTAGGGTTTTTAACCAATCTTGTGCATCCAATAGGTTTGTTTGTGTCATTGGATGATCAATTGGGTCATTTTCGTCCTCCCTAGGGATATTCTTGTCCAATTAGGGTTTTTAACCAATCTTGTGCATCCAATAGGTGTGTTTGTGTCATTGGATGATCAATTAGGTCATTTTCGTCCTCCCTAGGCATATTCTTGTCCAATTAGGGTTTTTAACCAATCTTGTGCATCCAATAGGTGTGTTTGTGTCATTGGATGATCAATTAGGTCATTTTCGTCCTCCCTAGGCTTATTCTTATCCAATTAGGGTTTTTAACCAATCTTGTGCTTCCAATAAGTTGAGTTGTGTCATTGGATTAACGTTTAGGTCATTCTCGTCGTCCCTAGGCTTATTCTTGTCCAATTAGGGTTTTTAACCAATCTTGTGCATCCAATACGTTCATTTGTGTCATTGGATTAACATTTAGGTCATTTTCGTCCTCCTTAGGCATATTCTTCTCCAATTAGAGTTTTAGACCAATCTTGTGCATCCAATAGGTGTGTTTGTGTCATTGGATGATCAATTAGGTCATTTTCGTCCTCCCTAGGCATATTCTTGTCCAATTAGGGTTTTTAACCAATCTTGTGCATCCAATAGGTGTGTTTGTGTCATTGGATGATCAATTAGGTCATTTTCGTCCTCCCTAGGCATATTCTTGTCCAATTAGGGTTTTTAACCAATCTTGTGCATCCAATAGGTGTGTTTGTGTCATTGGATGATCAATTAGGTCATTTTCGTCCTCCCTTTGCTTATTCTTGTCCAATTATGGTTTTTAACCAATCTTGTGCATCCAATAGGTGTGTTTGTGTCATTGGATGATCAATTAGGTCATTTTCGTCCTCCCTAGGCATATTCTTGTCCAATTAGGGTTTTTAACCAATCTTGTGCATCCAATAGGTGTGTTTGTGTCATTGGATGATCAATTAGGTCATTTTCGTCCTCCCTAGGCTTATTCTTGTCCAATTAGGGTTTTTAACCAATCTTGTGCATCCAATAAATTCATTAGTGTCATTGGATGATCAATTAGGTCATTTTCGTCCTCCCTAGGCATGTTCTTGTCCAACTAGGGTTTTTAACCAATCTTGTGCATCCAATAGGTATGTTTGTGTCATTGGATGATCAGATAGGTCATTTTCGTCCTCCCTAGGGTTATTCTTGTCCAATTAGGGTTTTTAACCAATCTAGTGCATCCAATAAGTTGAGTTGTGTCATTGGATTAACATTTAGGTCATTTTCGTTCACCCTAGGCTTATTCTTGTCCAATTAGGGTTTTTAACCAATCTTGTGCATCCCATAAGTTCATTTGTGTTATTGGATTAACGTTTTGGTCATATTCGTCATCCCTAGGCATATTCTTGTCCAATTAGGGTTTTTAACCAATCCTGTGCATCCAATAGGTGTGTTCGTGTCATTGGATGATCAATTAGGTCATTTTCGTCCTCCCTAGGCATATTCTTGTCCAATTAGGGTTTTTAACCAATCTTGTGCATCCAATAGGTGTGTTTGTGTCATTGGATGATCAATTAGGTCGTTTTCGTCCTCCCTAGGCTTATTCTTGTCCAATTAGGGTTTTTAACCAATCTTGTGCATCCAATAAGTTCATTAGTGTCATTGGATGATCAATTAGGTCATTTTCGTCCTCCCTAGGCATGTTCTTGTCCAACTAGGGTTTTTAACCAATCTTGTGCATCCAATAGGTGTGTTTGTGTCATTGGATGATCAGATAGATCATTTTCGTCCTCCCTAGGGTTATTCTTGTCCAATTAGGGTTTTTAACCAATCTGGTGCATCCAATAAGTTGAGTTGTGTCATTGGATTAACATTTAGGTCATTTTCGTTCACCCTAGGCTTATTCTTGTCCAATTAGGGTTTTTAACCAATTTTGTGCATCCAATAAGTTCATTTGTGTCATTGGATTAACATTTAGGTCATATCCGTCCTCCCTAGGCATATTCTTGTCCAATTAGGGTTTTTAACCAATCTTGTGCCTCCAATAGGTGTGTTTGTGTCATTGGATGATCAATTAGGTCATTTTCGTCCTCCATAGGCTTATTCTTGTCCAATTAGAGTTTTTAACCAATCTTGTGCATCCAATAAGTTTGTTTGTGTCATTGAATTAATATTTAGGTCATTTTCGTCCTCCCTTGGCATATTCTTGTCCAATTAGGGTTTTTAACCAATCTTGTGCAGTCAATAGGTGTGTTTGTGTCATTGGATGATCAATTAGGTCATTTTCGTCCTCCCTAGGCTTATTCTTGTCCAATTAGGGTTTTTAACCAATCATGTGCATCCAATAGGTGTGTTTGTGTCAATGGATGATCAATTAGGTCATTTTCGTCCTCCCTAGGCATATTCTTGTCCAATTAGGGTTTTTAACCAATCTTGTGCATCCAATAGGTGTGTTTGTGTCATTGGATGATCAATTTAGGTCATTTTCGTCCTCCCTAGGCATATTCTTATCCAATTAGGGTTTTTAACCAATCTTGTGCATCCAATAGGTGTGTTTGTGTCATTGGATGATCAATTAGGTCATTTTCGTCCTCCCTAGGCTTATTCTTGTCCAATAAGGGGTTTTAACCAATCTTGTGCATCCAATAAGTTCATTTGTGTCATTGGATTCAGATTTAGGTCATATTCGTCCTCCCTAGGCATATTCTTTTCCAATTAGGGTTTTTAACCAATCTTGTGCATCCAATAAGTTTGTTTGTGTCATTGAATTAATATTTAGGTCATTTTCGTCCTCCCTAGGCATATTCTTGTCCAATTAGGGTTTTTAACCAATCTTGTGCATCCAATAGGTGTGTTTGTGTCATTGGATGATCAATTAGGTCATTTTCGTCCTCCATAGGCATATTCTTGTCCAACTAGGGTTTTTAACCAATCTTGTGCATCCAAAAGGTGTTTTTTGTCGTTGGATGATCAATTAGGTCATTTTCGTCCTCCCTAGGCTTATTCTTGTCCAATTAGGGTTTTTAACCAATCTTGTGCATCCAATAGGTGTGTTTGTGTCATTGGATGATCAATTAGGTCATTTTCATCCTCCCCAGGCTTATTCTTGCCCAATTTAGGTTTTTAACCAATCTTGTGCATCCAGTAATTTGAGTTGTGTCATTGGATTAGCATTTAGGTCATTTTCATCCTCCCTAGGCATATTCTTGTCCAATTAGGGTTTTTTACCAATCTTGTGCATCCAATAGGTGTGTTTGTGTCATTGGATGATCAATTAGGGCGTTTTCGTCCTCCCTAGGCTTATTCTTGTCCAATTAGGGTTTTTATACAATCTTGTGCATCCAATAGGTGTGTTTGTTGCATTGGATGATCAATTAGGTCATTTTTGTCCTCCCTAGGCTTATTCTTGTCCAATTAGGGTTTTTAACCAATCTTGTGCATCCATTAAGCTCATTTGTGTCATTGGATTAACATTTAGGTCATTTTCGTCCTCCCTAGGCATATTCTTGTCCAATTAGGGTTTTTAACCAATCTTGTGCTTCCAATAGGTGTGTTTGTGTCATTGGACGATGAATTAGGCCATTTTCGTCCTCCCTAGGCTTATTCTTGTCCAATTTGGGTTTTTAAGCAAACTTGTTCATCCAATAACTTTGTTTGTGTCATTGAATTAATATTTAGGTCATTTTCGTCCTCCCTAGGCATATTCTTGTCCAATTAGGGTTTTTAACCAATCTTGTGCATCCAATAGGTGTGTTTGTGTCATTGGATGATCAATTAGGTCATTTTCGTTCTCCCTAGGCTTATTCTTGTCCAATTAGGGTTTTTAACCAATCTTGTGCATCCAATAAGTTCATTTGTGTTATTGGATTAACATTTAGGTAATATTCGTCCTCCCTAGGCATATTCTTGTCCAATTAGGGTTTTTAACCAATCTTGTGCATCCAATAGGTGTGTTTGTGTCATTGGATGATCAATTAGGTCATTTTCGTCCTCCCTAGGCATATTCTTGTCCAATTAGGGTTTTTAACCAATCTTGTGCATCCAATAGGTGTGTTTGTGTCATTGGATGATCAATTAGGTCATTTTCGTCCTCCCTAGGCTTATTCTTGTCCAATTAGGGTTTTTAACCAATCTTGTGCATCCAATAAGTTCATTAGTGTCATTGGATGATCAATTAGGTCATTTTCGTCCTCCCTAGGCATATTATTATCCAATTAGGGTTTTTAACCAATCTTGTGCATCCAATAAGTTTGTTTGTGTCATTGAATTAATATTTAGGTCATTTTCGTCCTCCCTAGGCATATTCTTGTCCAATTAGGGTTTTTAACCAATCTTGTGCATCCAATAGGTGTGTTTGTGTCATTGGATGATCAATTAGGTCATTTTCGTCCTCCCTAGGCATATTCTTGTCCAATTAGGGTTTTTAACCAATCTTGTGCATCCAATAGGTGTGTTTGTGTCATTGGATGATCAATTAGGTCATTTTCGTCCTCCATAGGCTTATTCTTGTCCAATTAGAGTTTTTAACCAATCTTGTGCATCCAATAAGTTGAGTTGTGTCATTGGATTAACATTTAGGTCATTTTCGTCCTCCCTAGGCTAATTCTGGTCCAATTAGGGTTTTTAACCAATCTTGTGCATCCAATAAGTTCATTTGTGTCAATGGATTAACATTTAGGTCATTTTCATCCTCCCTAGGCATATTCTTGTCCAATTAGGGTTTTTAACCAATCTTGTGCATCCAATAGGTGTGTTTGTGTCATTGGATGACCAATTAGGTCATTTTCGTCCTCCCTAGGCATATTCTTGTCCAATTAGGGTTTTTAACCAATCTTGTGCATCCAATAGGTGTGTTTGTGGCAATGGATGATCAATTAGGTCATTTTCGTCCTCCCTAGGCATATTCTTGTCCAATTAGGGTTTTTAACCAATCTAGTGCATCCAATAGGTGCGTTTGTGTCATTGGATGATCAATTAGGTCATTTTCTTCCTCCCTAGGCTTATTCTTGTCCAATTAGGGTTTTTAACCAATCTTGTGCATCCAATAGGTGTGTTTGTGCCATTGGATGATCAATTAGGTCATTTTCGTCTTCCATAGGCATATTCTTGTCCAATTAGGGTTTTTAACGAATCTTGTGCATCCAATAGGTGTGTTTGTGTCATTGGATGATCAATTAGGTTATTTTCGTCCTCCCTAGGCTTATTCTTGTCCAATTAGGGTTTTTAACCAATCATGTGCATCCAATAAGTTGAGTTGTGTCATTGGATTAACATTTAGGTCATTTTCGTCCTCCCTAGGCTTATTCTTGTCCAATTAGGGTTTTTAACCAATCTTGTGCATCCAATAGGTGTGTTTATGTCATTGGATGATCAATTAGGTCATTTTCGTCCTCCCTAGGCTTATTCTTGTCCAATTAGGGTTTTTAACCAATCTTGTGCATCCAATAGGTGTGTTTGTGTCAATTGATGATCAATTAGGTCATTTTCGTCCTCCCTAGGCTTTTTCTTGTCCAATTAGGGTTTTTAACCAATCTTGTGCATCCAATAACTTTGTTTGTGTCATTGAATTAATATTTAGGTCATTTTCGTCCTCCCTAGGCATATTCTTGTCCAATTAGGGTTTTTAACCAATCTTGTGCATCCAATAGGTGTGTTTGTGTCATTGGATGATCAATTAGGTCATTTTCGTCCTCCCTAGGCTTATTCTTGTCCAATTAGGGTTTTTAACCAATCTTGTTCATCCAATAGGTGTGTTTGTGTCAATGGATGATCAATTAGGTCGTTTTCGTCGTCCCTAGGCTTATTCATGTCCAATTAGGGTTTTTAACCAATCTTGTGCATCCAATAGGTGTGTTTGTGTCATTGGATGATCAATTAGGTCATTTTCGTCCTACCTAGACTTATTCTTGTCAAATTAGGGTTTTTAATCAATCTTGTGCATCCAATAACTTTGTTTGTGTCATTGAATTAATATTTAGGTCATTTTCGTCCTCCCTAGGCATATTCTTGTCCAATTAGGGTTTTTAACCAATCTTGTGCATCCAATAGGTGTGTTTGTGTCATTGGATGATCAATTAGGTCATTTTCGTCCTCCCTAGGCTTATTCTTGTCCAATTAGGGTTTTTAACCAATCTTGTGCATCCAATATGTAGTATTGTGTCATTGGATGATAAATTAGGTCATTTTCTTCCTCCCCAGGCTTATTCTTGTCCAATTAGGGCTTTTAACCAATCTTGTGCATCTAATAGGTGTGTTTCTGTCATTGGATAATCAATTAGGACATTTTCGTCATCCCTAGGCTTATTCTTGTCTAATTAGGGTTTTTAACCAATCTTGTGCATCCAATAGGTGTGTTTGTGTCATTGGATGATAAATTTGGTCATTTTCTTCCTCCCTAGGCTTGTTCTTGTCCAATTAGGGTTTTTAACCGATATTGTGCATCCAATAGTTGTGTTTGTGTCATTGGATGTTCAATTAGGTCATTTTCGTCCTCCCTAGGCTTATTCTTGTCCAATTAGGGTTTTTAACCAATCTTGTGCATCCAATAACTTTGTTTGTGTCATTGAATTAATATTTAGGTCATTTTCGTCCTCCCTAGGCATATTCTTGTCCAATTAGGGTTTTTAAGCAATCTTGTGCATCCAATAGGTGTGTTTGTGTCATTGGATGATCAATTAGGTCATTTATGTCCTCCCTAGGCTTATTCTTGTCCAATTAGGGTTTTTAACCAATCTTGTACATCCAATAACTTTGTTTGTGTCATTGAATTAATAATTAGGTCATTTTCGTCCTCCCTAGGCATATTCTTGTCCAATTAGAGTTTTTAACCAATCTTGTGCATCCAATAAGTTCATTTGTGTCATTGGATTAACATTTAGGTCATTTTCGTCCTCCCTAGGCATATTCTTGTCCAATTAGAGTTTTAGACCAATCTTGTGCATCCAATAGGTGTGTTTGTGTCATTGGATGATCAATTAGGTTATTTTCGTCCTCCCTAGGCTTATTCTTGTCCAATTAGGGTTTTTAACTAATCTTGTGCATCCAATAAGTTCATTTGTGTCATTGGATGATCAATTAGGTCATTTTCGTCCTCCCTAGGCATATTCTTGTCCAATTAGGGTTTTTAACCAATCTTGTGCATCCAATAGGTGTGTTTGTGTCATTGGATGATCAATTAGGTCATTTTCGTCCTGCCTAGGCTTATTCTTGTCCAATTAGGGTTTTTAACCAATCTTGTGCATCTAATAGGTGTATTTGTGTCATTGGATGATCAATTAGGTAATTTTTGTCCTCCCTAGGCATATTCTTATCCAATTAGGGTTTTTAACCAATCTTGTGCATCCAATAGGTGTGTTTGTGTCATTGGTTGATCAATTAGGTCATTTTCGTCCTCCCTAGGCTTATTCTTGCCCAATTAGGGTTTTTAACCAATCTTGTGCATCCAATAAGTTGAGTTGTGTCATTGGATTAACATTTAGGTCATTTTCGTCCTCCCTAGGCTTATTCTTATCCAATTAGGGTTTTTAACCAATCTTGTGCATCCAATAAGTTCATTTGTGTCATTGGATTAACATTTAGGTCATTTTCGTCCTCCCTAGGCATATTCTTGTCCAATTTGAGTTTTAGACCAATCTTGTGCATCTAATAGGTGTGTTTGTGTCATTGGATGATCAATTAGGTTATTTTCGTCCTCCCTAGGCTTATTCTTGTCCAATTAGGGTTTTTAACTAATCTTGTGCATCCAATAAGTTCGTTTGTGTCATTGGATGATCAATTAGGTCATTTTCGTCCTCCCTAGGCATATTCTTGTCCAATTAGGGTTTTTAACCAATCTTGTGCATCCAATAGGTGTGTTTGTGTCATTGGATGATCAATTAGGTCATTTTCGTCCTCCCTAGGCTTATTCTTGTCTAATTCGGGTTTTAAACCGATCTTGTGCATCCAATAGGTGTGTTTGTGTCATTGGATGATCAATTAGGTCATTTTCGTCCTCCCTAGGCTTATTCTTGTCCAATTAGGGTTTTTAACCAATCTTGTGCATCCAATAAGTTGAGTTGTGTCATTGGATTAATATTTAGGTCATTTTCGTCCTCTCTACGGTTATTCTTGTCCAATTAGGGTTTTTAACCAATCATGTGCATCCAATAGGTGTGTTTGTGTCATTGGATGATCAATTAGGTCATTTTCGTCCTCCCTAGGCATATTCTTGTCCAATTAGGGTTTTTAACCAATCTTGTGCATCCAATAGGTGTGTTTGTGTCATTGGATGATCAATTTAGGTCATTTTCGTCCTCCCTAGGCTTATTCTTGTCCAATTAGGGTTTTTAACCAATCATGTGCATCCAATAGGTGTGTTTGTGTCATTGGATGATCAATTTAGGTCATATTCGTCCTCCCTAGGCATATTCTTATCCAATTAGGGTTTTTAACCAATCTTGTCCATCCAATAGGTGTGTTTGTGTCATTGGATGATCAATTAGGTCATTTTCGTCGACCCTAGGCTTATTCTTGTCCAATTAGGGTTTTTAACCAATCTTGTGCATCCCATAAGTTCATTTGTGTCATTGGATTAACATTTAGGTCATATCCGTCCTCCCTAGGCATATTCTTGTCCAATTAGGGTTTTTAACCAATCTTGTGCATCCAATAGGTGTGTTTGTGTCATTGGATGATCAGATAGGTCATTTTCGTCCTCCCTAGGGTTATTCTTGTCCAATTAGGGTTTTTAACCAATCTAGTGCATCCAATAAGTTGAGTTGTGTCATTGGATTAACATTTAGGTCATTTTCGTTCACCCTAGGCTTATTCTTGTCCAATTAGGGTTTTTAACCAATCTTGTGCATCCAATAAGTTCATTTGTGTCATTGGATTAACATTTAGGTCATATCCGTCCTCCCTAGGCATATTCTTGTCCAATTAGGGTTTTTAACCAATCTTGTGCCTCCAATAGGTGTGTTTGTGTCATTGGATGATCAATTAGGTCATTTTCGTCCTCCATAGGCTTATTCTTGTCCAATTAGAGTTTTTAACCAATCTTGTGCATCCAATAAGTTTGTTTGTGTCATTGAATTAATATTTAGGTCATTTTCGTCCTCCCTTGGCATATTCTTGTCCAATTAGGGTTTTTAACCAATCTTGTGCATTCAATAGGTGTGTATGTGTCATTGGATGATCAATTAGGTCATTTTCGTCCTCCCTAGGCTTATTCTTGTCCAATTAGGGTTTTTAACCAATCATGTGCATCCAATAGGTGTGTTTGTGTCATTGGATGATCAATTAGGTCATTTTCGTCCTCCCTAGGCATATTCTTGTCCAATTAGGGTTTTTAACCAATCTTGTGCATCCAATAGGTGTGTTTGTGTCATTGGATGATCAATTTAGGTCATTTTCGTCCTCCCTAGGCATATTCTTATCCAATTAGGGTTTTTAACCAATCTTGTGCATCCAATAGGTGTGTTTGTGTCATTGGATGATCAATTAGGTCATTTTCGTCGACCCTAGGCTTATTCTTGTCCAATTAGGGTTTTTAACCAATCTTGTGCATCCAATAAGTTCATTTGTGTCATTGGATTAACATTTAGGTCATATCCGTCCTCCCTAGGCATATTCTTGTCCAATTAGGGTTTTTAACCAATCTTGTGCATCCAATAGGTGTGTTTGTGTCATTGGATGATCAGATAGGTCATTTTCGTCCTCCCTAGGGTTATTCTTGTCCAATTAGGGTTTTTAACCAATATAGTGCATCCAATAAGTTGAGTTGTGTCATTGGATTAACATTTAGGTCATTTTCGTTCACCCTAGGCTTATTCTTGTCCAATTAGGGTTTTTAACCAATCTTGTGCATCCAATAAGTTCATTTGTGTCATTGGATTAACATTTAGGTCATATCCGTCCTCCCTAGGCATATTCTTGTCCAATTAGGGTTTTTAACCAATCTTGTGCCTCCAATAGGTGTGTTTGTGTCATTGGATGATCAATTAGGTCATTTTCGTCCTCCATAGGCTTATTCTTGTCCAATTAGAGTTTTTAACCAATCTTGTGCATCCAATAAGTTTGTTTGTGTCATTGAATTAATATTTAGGTCATTTTCGTCCTCCCTTGGCATATTCTTGTCCAATTAGGGTTTTTAACCAATCTTGTGCATTCAATAGGTGTGTTTGTGTCATTGGATGATCAATTAGGTCATTTTCGTCCTCCCTAGGCTTATTCTTGTCCAATTAGGGTTTTTAACCAATCATGTGCATCCAATAGGTGTGTTTGTGTCATTGGATGATCAATTAGGTCATTTTCGTCCACCTTAGGCTTATTCTTGTCCAATTAGGGTTTTTAACCAATCTTGTGCATCCAATAGGTGTGTTTGTGTCATTGGATGATCAATTAGGTCATTTTCGTCCTCCCTAGGCTTATTCTTGTCCAATTAGGGTTTTTAACAAATCTTGTGCATCCAATAAGTTCATTTGTGTCATTGGATGATCAATTAGGTCATTTTCGTCCTCCCTAGGCATATTCTTCTACAACTAGAGTTTTTAACCAATCTTGTGCATCCAATAAGTTCATTTGTGTCATTGGATGATCAATTAGGTCATTTTCGTCCTCCCTAGGCATATTCTTGTCCAACTAGGATTTTTAACCAATCTTGTGCATCCAATAGGTGTGTTTGTGTCATTGGATGATCAATTAGGTCATTTTCGTCCTCCCTAGGCTTATTCTTGTCCAATTAGGGTTTTTAACCAATCTTGTGCATCCAATAGGTGTGTTTGTGTCATTGGATGATCAATTAGGTCATTTTCGTCCTCCCTAGGCTTATTCTTGGCCAATTAGGGTTTTTAACCAATCTTGTGCCTCAAATAAGTTTGTTTGTGTCATTGAATTAATATTTAGGTCATTTTCGTCCTCCCTAGGCATATTCTTGTCCAATTAGGGTTTTTAACCAATCTTGTGCATCCAATAGGTGTGTTTGTGTCATTGGATGATCAATTAGGTCATTTTCGTCCTCCCTAGGCTTATTCTTGTCCAATTAGGGTTTTTAACCAATCTTTGCATCCAATAACTTTGTTTGTGTCATTGAATTAATATTTAGGTCATTTTCGTCCTCCCTAGGCATATTCTTGTCCAATTAGGGTTTTTAACCAATCTTGTGCATCCAATAGGTGTGTTTGTGTCATTGGATGATCAATTAGGTCATTTTCGTCCTCCCTAGGCTTATTCTTGTCTAATTAGGGTTTTTAACCAATCATGTGCATCCAATAGGTGTGTTTGTGTCATTGGATGATCAATTAGGTCATTTTCGTCCTCCCTAGGCATATTCTTGTCCAATTAGGGTTTTTAACCAATCTTGTGCATCCAATAGGTGTGTTTGTGTCATTAATTGATCAATTAGGTCATTTTCGTCCTCCCTAGGCTTATTCTTGTCCAATTAGGGTTTTTAACCAATCTTGTACATCTAATAAGTTCATTTGTGTCATTGGATTAACATTTAGGTCATTTTCGTCCTCCCTAGGCATATTCCTGTCCAATTAGAGTTTTAGACCAATCTTGTGCATCCAATAGGTGTGTTTGTTTCATTGGATGATCAATTAGGTCATTTTCGTCCTCCCTAGGCTTATTCTTGTCCAATTAGGGTTTTTAACTAATGTTGTGCATCCAATAAGTTCATTTGTGTCATTGGATGATCAATTAGGTCATTTTCGTCCTCCCTAGGCATATTCTTGTCCAATTAGGGTTTTTAACCAATCTTGTGCATCCAATAGGTGTGTTTGTGTCATTGGATGATCAATTAGGTCATTTTCGTCCTCCCTAGGCTTATTCTTGTCCAATTTGGGTTTTTAACCAATCTTGTGCTTCCAATAAGTTGAGTTGTGTCATTGGATTAACATTTGTCATTTTCGTTCTCCCTAGGCTTATTCTTGTCCAATTAGGGTTTTTAACCAATCTTGTGCATCCAATAGGTGTGTTTGTGTCATTGGATGATCAATGAGGTCATTTTCGTCCTCCCTAGGCTTATTCTTGTCCAATTAGGGTTTTTAACCAATCTTGTGCATCCAATAGGTGTGTTTGTGTCATTGGATTATCAATTAGGTCATTTTCGTCCCACCTAGGCTTATTCTTGTCCAATTAGGGTTTTTAACCGATCTTGTGAAATAAATAGGTGTGTTTGTGTCGTTGGATGATCAATTAGGTCATTTTCGTCCTCCCTAGGCATATTCTTGTCCAATTAGGGTTTTTAACCAATCTTGTGCATCCAATAGGTGTGTTTGTGTCATTGGATGATCAATTAGGTCATTTTCGTCCTCCCTAGGCTTATTCTTGTCCAATTAGGGTTTTTAACAGATCTTGTGCATCCAATAACTTTGTTTGTGTCATTGAATTAATATTTAGGTCATTTTCGTCCTCCCTAGGCATATTCTTGTCCAATTAGGGTTTTTAACCAATCTTGTGCATCCAATAGGTGTGTTTGTGTCATTGGATGATCAATTAGGTCATTTTCGTCCTCCCTAGGCTTATTCTTGTCCAATTAGGGTTTTTAACCACTCTTGGGCATCCGATAAGTTTGTTTGTGTCATTGAATTAATATTTAGGTCATTTTCGTCCTCCCTAGGCATATTCTTGTCCAATTAGGGTTTTTAACCAATCTTGTGCATCCAATAGGTGTGTTTGTGTCATTGGATGATCAATTAGGTCATTTTCGTCCTCCCTATGCTTATTCTTTTCCAATTAGGGTTTTTAACCAATCTTGTGCATCCAATAAGTTCATTTGTGTCATTGGATGATCAATTAGGTCATTTTCGTCCTCCCTAGGCATATTCTTGTCCAATTAGGGTTTTTAACCAATCTTGTGCATCCAATAGGTGTGTTTGTGTCATTGGATGATCAATTAGGTCATTTTCGTCCTCCTTAGGCTTATTCTTGTCCAATTAGGGTTTTTAACAAATCTTGGGCATCCGATAAGTTTGTTTGTGTCATTGAATTAATATTTAGGTCATTTTCGTCCTCCCTAGGCATATTCTTGTCCAATTAGGGTTTTTAACCAATCTTGTGCATCCAATAGGTGTGTTTGTGTCATTGGATGATCAATTAGGTCATTTTCGTCCTCCCTAGGCATATTCTTGTCCAATTAGGGTTTTTATACAATCTTGTGCATCCAATAGGTGTGTTTGTGTCATTGGATGATCAATTAGGTCATTTTTGTCCTCCCAAGGCATATTCTTGCCCAATTAGGGTTTTTAACCAATCTTGTGCATCCAATAAGTTGAGTTGTGTCATTGGATTAGCATTTAGGTAATTTTCGTCCTCCCTAGGCTTATTCTTGTCCAATTAGGGTTTTTAACCAATCTTGTGCATCCAATAAGTTCATTTGTGTCATTGGATTAACATTTTTGTCATTTTCGTCCTCCCTAGGCATATTCTTGTCCAATACGTGTGTTTGTGTCATTGGATGATCAATTAGGTCATATTCGTCCTCCCTAGGCTTATTCTTGTCCAATTAGGGTTTTTACCCAATCTTGTGCATCCAACAAGTTTGTTTATGTCATTGAATTAATATTTAGGTCATTTTCGTCCTCCCTAGGCATATTCTTGTCCAATTAGGGTTTTTAACCAATCTTGTGCATCCAATAGGTGTGTTTGTGTCATTGGATGATCAATTAGGTCATTTTCGTCCTCCCTAGGCATATTCTTGTCCAATTAGGGTTTTTAACCAATCTTGTGCATCCAATAGGTGTGTTTGTGTCATTAATTGATCAATTAGGTCATTTTCGTCCTCCCTAGGCTTATTCTTGTCCAATTAGGGTTTTTAAACAATCTTGTGCATCCAATAGGTGTGTTTGTGGCAATGGATGATCAATTAGGTCATTTTCGTCCTCCCTAGGCTTATTCTTGTCCAATTAGGGTTTTTAACCAATCTTGTGCATCCAATAGGTGTGTTTGTGTCATTGGATGATCAATTAGGTTATTTTCGTCCTCCCTAAGCTTATTCTTATCCAATTAGGGTTTTTAACTAATCTTGTGCATCCAATAGGTGTGTTTGTGTCATTGGATGATCAATTAGGTCATTTTCGTCCTCCCTAGGCTTATTCTTGTCCAATTAGGGTTTTTAACCAATCTTGTGCATCCAATAACTTTGTTTGTGTCATTGAATTAATATTTAGGTCATTTTCGTCCTCCCTAGGCATATTCTTGTCCAATTAGGGTTTTTAACCAATCTTGTGCATCCAATAGGTGTGTTTGTGTCATTGGATGATCAATTAGGTCATTTTCGTCTTCCCTAAGCTTATTCTTATCCAATTAGGATTTTTAACCAATCTTGTGCATCCAATAACTTTGTTTGTGTCATTGAATTAATATTTAGGTCATTTTCATCCTCCCTAGGCATATTCTTGTTTAATTAGGGTTTTTAACCAATCTTGTGCATCCAATAGGTGTGTTTGTGTCATTGGATGATCAATTAGGTCATTTTCGTCCTCCCTAGGCTTATTCTTGTGCAATTAGGGTTTTTAACCAATCTTGTGCATCCAATAAGTTCATTTGTGTCATTGGATTAACATTTAGGTCATTTTCGTCCTCCCTAGGCATATTCTTGTCCAATTACGGTTTTTTAACCAATCTTGTGCTTCCAATAGGTGTGTTTGTTTCATTGGATGATCAATTAGGTCATTTTCGTCCTCCCTAGGCATATTCTTATCCAATTAGGGTTTTTAACCAATCTTGTGCATCCAATAGGTGTGTTTGTGTCATTGGATGATCAATTAGGTCATTTTCGTCCTTTATATGCTTATTCTTGTCCAATTAGGGTTTTTAACCAATCTTGTGCATCCAATAAGTTCATTTGTGTCATTGGATGATCAATTAGGTCATTTTCGTCCTCCCTAGGCATATTCTTGTCCAACTAGGGTTTTTAACCAATCTTGTGCTTCCAATAGGTGTGTTTGTGTCATTGAATGATCAATTAGGTCATTTTCGTCCTCCCTAGGCTTATTCTTGTCCAATTAGGGTTTTTAACAAATCTTGTGCATCCAATAAGTTCATTTGTGTCATTGGATGATCAATTAGGTCATTTTCGTCCTCCCTAGGCTTATTCTTGTCCAATTAGGGTTTTTAACCAATTAGTGCATCCAATTGGTGTGTTTGTGTCATTGGATGATCAATTAGGTCATTTTCGTCCTCCCTAGGCTTATTCTTGTCCAATTAGGGTTTTTAACCAATCTTGTGCATCCAATAGGTGTGTTTGTGTCATTGAATTAATATTTAGGTCATTTTCGTCCTCCCTAGGCATATTCTTGTCCAATTAGGGTTTTTAACCAATCTTGTGCATCCAATAGGTGTGTTTGTGTCATTGGATGATCAATTAGGCCATTTTCGTCATTCCTAGGCTTATTCTTGTCCAATTAGGGTTTTTAACCAATCTTGTGCATCCAATAACTTTGTTTGTGTCATTGAATTAATATTTAGGTCATTTTCGTCCTCCCTAGGCATATTCTTGTCCAATTAGGGTTTTTAACCAATCTTGTGCATCCAATAGGTGTGTTTGTGTCATTGGATGATCAATTAGGTCATTTTCGTCCTCCCTAGGCTTATTCTTGTCCAATTAGGGTTTTTAACCAATCTTGTGCATCCAGTTGGTGTGTTTGTGTCATTGGATGATCAATTAGGTCATTTTCGTCCTCCCTAGGCTTATTCTTGTCCAATTAGGGTTTTTAACCAATCTTGTGCATCCAATAAGTTCATTTGTGTCATTGGATTAACATTTAGGTCATATTCGTCATCCCTAGGCATATTCTTGTCCAATTAGGGTTTTTAACCAATCTTGTGCATCCAATAGGTGTGTTTGTGTCATTGGATGATCAATTAGGTCATTTTCGTCCTCCCTAGGCATATTCTTGTCCAATTAGGGTTTTTAACCAATCTTGTGCATCCAATAGGTGTGTTTGTGTCATTGGATGATCAATTTAGGTCATTTTCGTCCTCCCTAGGCTAATTCTTGTCCAATTAGGGTTTTTAACCAATCTTGTGCCTCCAATAGGTGTGTTTGTGTCATTGGATGATCAATTAGGTCATTTTCGTCCTCCATAGTCTTATTCTTGTCCAATTAGAGTTTTTAACCAATCTTGTGCATCCAATAAGTTTGTTTGTGTCATTGAATTAATATTTCGGTCATTTTTGTCCTCCCTTGGCATATTCTTGTCCAATTAGGGTTTTTAACCAATCTTGTGCATTCAATAGGTGTGTTTGTGTCATTGGATGATCAATTAGGTCATTTTCGTCCTCCCTAGGCATATTCTTGTCCAATTAGGGTTTTTAACCAATCTTGTGCATCCAATAGGTGTGTTTGTGGCAATGGATGATCAATTAGGTCATTTTCGTCCTCCCTAGGCATATTCTTGTCCAATTAGGGTTTTTAACCAATCTTGTGCTTCCAATAGGTGTGTTTGTGTCATTGGATGATCAATTAGGTCCTTTTCGTCCTCCATAGGCTTATTCTTGTCCAATTAGGGTTTTTAACCAATCTTGTGCATCCAATAACTTTGTTTGTGTCATTGAATTAATATTTAGGTCATTTTCGTCCTCCCTAGGCATATTCTTGTCCAATTAGGGTTTTTAACCAATCTTGTGCATCCAATAGGTGTGTTTGTGTCATTGGATGATCAATTAGGTCATTTTCGTCCTCCCTAGGCTTATTCTTGTCTAATTAGGGTTTTTAACCAATCATGTGCATCCAATAGGTGTGTTTGTGTCATTGGATGATCAATTAGGTCATTTTCGTCCTCCCTAGGCATATTCTATTCCAATTAGGGTTTTTAACAAATCTTGTGCATCCAATAGGTGTGTTTGTGTCATTGGATGATCAATTTAGGTCATTTTCGTCCTCCCAAGGCATATTCTTATCCAATTAGGGTTTTTAACCAATCTTGTGCATCCAATAGGTGTGTTTGTGTCATTGGATGATCAATTAGGTCATTTTCGTCCACCCTAGGCTAATTCTTGTCCAATTAGGGTTTTTAACCAATGTTGTGCATCCAACAAGTTTGTTTATGTCATTGAATTAATATTTAGGTCATTTTCGTGCTCCCTAGGCATATTCTTGTCCAATTAGGGTTTTTGACCAATCTTGTGCATCCAATAGGGGTGTTTGTGTCATTGGATGATCAATTAGGTCATTTTCGTCCTCCGTAGGCATATTCTTGTCCAATTAGGGTTTTTAACCAATCTTGTGCATCCAATAGGTGTGTTTGTGTCATTGGATGATCAATTAGGTCATTTTCGTTCTCCCTATGCTTATTCTTGTCCAATTAGGGTTTTTAACCAATCTTGTGCATCCAATAAGTTCATTTGTGTTATTGGATTAACATTTAGGTCATATTCGTCATCCCTAGGCATATTCTTGTCCAATTAGGGTTTTTAACCAATCTTGTGCTTCCAATAGGTGTGTTTGTGTCATTGGATGATCAATTAGGTCATTTTCGTCCACCCTAGGCTAATTCTTGTCCAATTAGGGTTTTTAACCAATGTTGTACATCCAACAAGTTTGTTTATGTCATTGAATTAATATTTAGGTCATTTTCGTGCTCCCTAGGCATATTCTTGTCCAATTAGGGTTTTTGACCAATCTTGTGCATCCAATAGGTGTGTTTGTGTCATTTGATGATCAATTAGGTCATTTTCGTCCTCCGTAGGCATATTCTTGTCCAATTAGGGTTTTTAACCAATCTTGTGCATCCAATAGGTGTGTTTGTGTCATTGGATGATCAATTAGGTCATTTTCGTTCTCCCTATGCTTATTCTTGTCCAATTAGGGTTTTTAACCAATCTTGTGCATCAAATAAGTTCATTTGTGTTATTGGATTAACATTTAGGTCATATTCGTCATCCCTAGGCATATTCTTGTCCAATTAGGGTTTTTAACCAATCTTGTGCATCCAATAGGTGTGTTTGTGTCATTGGATGATCAATTAGGTCATTTTCGTCCTCCCTAGGCATATTCTTGTCCAATTAGGTTTTTAACCAATCTTGTGCATCCAATAGGTGTGTTTGTGTCATTGGATGATCAATTATGTCATTTTCGTCCTCCCTAGGCTTATTCTTGTCCAATTAGGGTTTTTAACCAATCTTGTGCATCCAATAAGTTCATTAGTGTCATTGGATGCTCAATTAGGTCATTTTCGTCCTCCCTAGGCATGTTCTTGTCTAACTAGGGTTTTTAACCAATCTTGTGCTTCCAATAGGTGTGCTTGTGTCATTGGATGATCAATTAGGTCATTTTCGTCCTCCCTAGGCTTATTCTTGTCCAATTAGGGTTTTTAACCAATCTTGTGCATCCAACAAGTTTGTTTATGTCATTGAATTAATATTTAGGTCATTTTCGTCCTCCCTAGGCATATTCTTGTCCAATTAGGGTTTTTGACCAATCTTGTGCATCCAATAGGTGTGTTTGTGTCATTGGATGATCAATTAGGTCATTTTCGTCCACCCTAGGCATATTCTTGTCCAATTAGGGTTTTTAACCAATCTTGTGCATCCAATAAGTTGAGTTGTGTCATTGGATTAACATTTAGGTCATATTCGTCATCCCTAGGCATATTCTTGTCCAATTAGGGTTTTTAACCTATCTTGTGCATCCAATAGGTGTGTTTGTGTCATTGGATGATCAATTAGGTCATTTTCGTCCTCCCTAGGCATATTCTTGTCCAATTAGGGTTTTTAACCAATCTTGTGCTTCCAATAGGTGTGTTTGTGACATTGGATGATCAATTAGGTCATTTTCGTACTCCCTAGGCTTATTCTTGTCCAATTAGGGTTTTTAACCAATCTTGTGCATCCAATAAGTTTGTTTTATGTCATTGAATTAATATTTAGGTCATTTTCGTCCTCCCTAGGCATATTCTTGTCCAATTAGGGTTTTTAACCAATCTTGTGCATCCAATAGGTGTGTTTGTGTCATTGGATGATCAATTAGGTCATTTTCGTCCTCCCTAGGCATATTCTTGTCCAATTAGGGTTTTTAACCAATCTTGTGCATCCAATAAGTTCATTTGTGTCATTGGATTAACATTTAGGTCATTTTCGTCCTCCCTAGGCATATTCTTGTCCAATTAGAGTTTTAGACCAATCTTGGGCATCCAATAGGTGTGTTTGTGTGTTTGGATGATCGATTAGGTTATTTTTGTCCTCCCTAGGCTTATTCTTGTCCAATTAGGGTTTTTAACCAATCTTGTGCATCCGATAAGTTTGTTTGTGTCATTGAATTAATATTTAGGTCATTTTCGTCCTCCCTAGGCATATTCTTGTCCAATTAGGGTTTTTAACCAATCTTGTGCATCCAATAGGTGTGTTTGTGTCATTGGATGATCAATTAGGTCATTTTCGTCCTCCCTAGGCATATTCTTGTCCAATTAGGGTTTTTAACCAATCTTGTGCATCCAATAAGTTCATTTGTGTCATTGGATGATTAATTAGGTCATTTTCGTCCTCCTAGGCATGTTCTTGTCAAATTTGGGTTTTTAACCAATCTTGTGCATGCAATAAGTTGAGTTGTGTCATTGGATTAACATTTAGGTCATTTTCGTCCTCCCTAGGCATATTCTGGTCCAATTAGGGTTTTTAACCAATCTTGTGCATCCAATAGGTGTGTTTGTGTCATTGGATGATCAATTAGGTCATTTTCGTCCTCCCTAGGCATATTCTAGTCCAATTAGGGTTTTTAACGAATCTTGTGCATCCAATTGGTGTGTTTTTGTCATTGGATGATCAATTAGGTCATTTTCGTCCTCCCTAGGCTTATTCTTGTCCAATTAGGGTTTTTAACCAATCTTGTGTATCCAATAGGTGTGTTTGTGTCATTGGCTGATCAATTAGGTTATTTTCGTCCTCCCTAGGCTTATTCTTGTCCAATTAGGGTTTTTAACCAATCTTGTGCATCCAATAAGTTGAGTTGTGTCATTGGATTAACATTTAGGTCATTTTCGTCCTCCCTAGGCTTGTTCTTGTCCAATTAGGGTTTTTAACCAATCTTGTGCATCCAATAAGTTGAGTTGTGTCATTGGATTAACATTTAGGTCATTTTCGTCCTCCCTAGGCTTATTCTTGTCCAATTAGGGTTTTTAACCAATCTTGTGCATCCAATAGGTGTGTTTGTGTCATTGGATGATCAATTAGGTCATTTTCGTCCTCCATAGGCTTATTCTTGTCCAATTAGGGTTTTTAACCAATCTTGCGCATCCAATAAGTTGAGTTGTGTCATTGGATTAACATTTAGGTCATTTTCGTCCTCCCTAGCCTAATTCTTGTCCAATTAGGGTTTTTAACCAATCTTGTGCATCCAATAAGTTCATTTGTGTCATTGGATTAACATTTAGGTCATTTTCATCCTCCCTAGGCATATTCTTGTCCAATTAGGGTTTTTAACCAATCTTGTGCATCCAATAGGTGTGTTTGTGTCATTGGATGATCAATTAGGTCAGTTTCGTCCTCCCTAGGCTTATTCTTGTCCAATTAGGGTTTTTAACCAATCTTGTGCATCCAATAAGTTCATTTGTGTCATTGGATGATCAATTAGGTCATTTTCGTCCTCCCTAGGCTTATTCTTGTCCAATTAGGGTTTTTAACCAATCTTGTGTATCCAATAAGTTTGTTTGTTTCATTGAATTAATATTTAGGTCATTTTCGTCCTCCCTAGGCATATTCTTGTCCAATTAGGGTTTTTAACCAATCTTGTGCATCCAATAGGTGTGTTTGTGTCATTGGATGATCAATTAGGTCATTTTCGTCCTCCCTAGGCTTATTCTTGTCCAATTAGGGTTTTTAACCACTCTTGGGCATCCGATAAGTTTGTTTGTGTCATTGAATTAATATTTAGGTCATTTTCGTCCTCCCTAGGCATATTCTTGTCCAATTAGGGTTTTTAACCAATCTTGTGCATCCAATAGGTGTGTTTGTGTCATTGGATGATCAATTAGGTCATTTTCGTCCTCCCTAGGCACATTCTTGTCCAATTAGGGTTTTTAACCAATTTTGTGCATCCAATAAGTTTGTTTATGTCATTGAATTAATATTTAGGTCATTTTCGTCCTCCCTAGGAATATTCTTGTCCAATTAGGGTTTTTATCCAATCTTGTGCATCCAATAGGTGTGTTTGTGTCATTGGATGATCAATTAGGTCATTTTCGTCCTCCCTAGGCTTATTCTTGTCCAATTAGGGTTTTTAACCAATCTTGTGCATCCAATAAGTTTGTTTATGTCATTGAATTAATATTTAGGTCATTTTCGTCCTCCCTAGGCATATTCTTGTCCAATTAGGGTTTTTAACCAATCTTGTGCATCCAATAGGTGTGTTTGTGTCATTGGATGATCAATTAGGTCATTTTCGTCCTCCCTATGCTTATTCTTGTCCAATTAGGGTTTTTAACCAATCTTGTGCATCCAATAAGTTTGTTTGTTTCATTGAATTAATATTTAGGTCATTTTCGTCCTCCCTAGGCATATTCTTATCCAATTAGGGTTTTTATCCAATCTCTTGCATCCAATAGGTGTGTTTGTGTCATTGGAAGATCAATTAGGTCATTTTCGTCCTCCCTAGGCTTATTCTTGTCCAATAAGGGTTTTTAACCAATCTTGTGCATCCAATAGTGTGTTTGTGTCATTGGATGATCAATTAGATCATTTTGGTCCTCCCTAGGCTTATTCTTGTCCAATTAGGGTTTTTAACCAATCTTGTGCATCCAATAAGTTCATTTGTGTCATTGGATGATCAATTAGGTCATTTTCGTCCTCCCTAGGCTTATTCTTGTCCAATTAGGGTTTTTAACCAATCTTGTGCATCCTATATGTTTGTTTGTGTCATTGAATTAATATTTAGGTCATTTTCGTCCTCCCTAGGCATATTTTTGTCCAATTAGGGTTTTTAACCAATCTTGTGCATCCAATAGGTGTGTTTGTGTCATTGGATGATCAATTAGGTCATTTTCGTCCTCCTTAGGCTTATTCTTGTCCAATTAGGGTTTTTAACCAATCTTGTGCATCCAATAACTTTGTTTGTGTCATTGAATTAATATTTAGGTCATTTTCTACCTCCCTAGGCTAATTCTTGTCCAATTAGGGTTTTTAACCAATCTTGTGCATCCAATAGGTGTGTTTGTGTCATTGGATGATCAATTAGGTCATTTTCGTCCACCCTAGGCTTATTCTTGTCCAATTAGGGTTTTTAACCAATCTTGTGCATCCAATAAGTTCATTTGTGTCATTCGATGATCAATTAGGTCATTTTCGTCCTCCCTAGGCATATTCTTGTCCAACTATGGTTTTTAACCAATCTTGTGCATCCAATAGGTATGTTTGTGTCATTGGATGATCAATTAGGTCATTTTCGTCCTCCCTAGGCTTATTCTTGTCCAAATAGGGTTTTTAACCAATCTTGTGCATCCAATAGGTGTGTTTGTGTCATTGGATGATCAATTAGGTCATTTTCGTCCTCCCTAGGCATATTCTTGTCCAATTAGGGTTTTTAACCAATCTTGTGCATCCAATAGGTGTGTTTGTGGCATTGGATGATCAATTAGGTCATTTTCGTCCTCCCTAGGCATGTTCTTGTCCAACTATGGGTTTTAACCAATTTTGTGCATCCAATAGGTGTGTTTGTGTCATTGGATGATCAATTAGGTCATTTTCGTCCTCCCTAGGCATATTCTTGTCCAATTAGGGTTTTTAACCAATCTTGTGCATCCAATAGGTGTGTTTGTGGCATTGGATGACCAATTAGGTCATTTTCGTCCTCCCTAGGCATATTCTTGTCCAATTAGGGTTTTTAACCAATCTTGTGCATCCAATAGGTGTGTTTGTGTCATTGGATGATCAATTAGGTCATTTTCGTCCTCCATAGGCTTATTCTTGCCCAATTAGGGTTTTTAACCAATCTTGTGCATCCAATAAGTTGAGTTGTGTCATTGAATTAATATTTAGGTCATTTTCGTCCTCCCTAGGCATATTCTTGTCCAATTAGGGTTTTTAACCAATCTTGTGCATCCAATAGGTGTGTTTGTGTCATTGGATGATCAATTAGGTCATTTTCGTCCTCCCTAGGCTTATCCTTGTCCAATTATGGTTTTTAACCAATCTTGTGCATCTAATAGGTGTGTTTGTGTCATTGGATGATCAATTAGGTCATTTTCGTCCTCCCTAGGCTTATTCTTGTCCAATTAGGGTTTTTAACCAATCTTGTGCATCCAATAACTTTGTTTGTGTCATTGAATTAATATTTAGGTCATTTTCGTCCTCCCTAGGCATATTCTTGTCCAATTAGGGTTTTTAACCAATCTTGTGCATCCAATAGGTGTGTTTGTGTCATTGGATGATCAATTAGGTCATTTTCGTTCCCCCTAGGCTTATTCTTGTCCAATTAGGGTTTTTCACCAATCTTGTGCATCCAATAACTTTGTTTGTGTCATTGAATTAATATTTAGGTCATTTTCGTCCTCCCTAGGCATATTCTTGTCCAATTAGGGTTTTTAACCAATCTTGTGCATCCAATAGGTGTGTTTGTGTCATTGGATGATCAATTAGGTCATTTTCGTCCTCCCTAGGCTTATTCTTGTCCAATTAGGGTTTTTAACCAATCTTGTGCATCCAATAACTTTGTTTGTGTCATTGAATTAATATTTAGGTCATTTTCGTCCTCCCTAGGCATATTCTTGTCCAATTAGGGTTTTTAACCAATCTTGTGCATCCAATAAGTTCATTTGTGTCATTGGATTAACAGTTAGGTCATTTTCGTCCTCCCTAGGCATATTCTTGTCCAATTAGGGTTTTTAACCAATCTTGTGCTTCCAATAGGTGTGTTTGTGTCATTGGATGATCAATTAGGTCATTTTCGTCCTCCATAGGCTTATTCTTGTCCAATTAGGGTTTTTAACTAATCTTTTGCATCCAATAAGTTCATTTGTGTCATTGGATTAACAGTTAGGTCATTTTCGTCCTCCCTAGGCATATTCTTGTCCAATTAGGGTTTTTAACCAATCTTGTGCTTCCAATAGGTGTGTTTGTGTCATTGGATGATCAATTAGGTCATTTTCGTCCTCCATAGGCTTATTCTTGTCCAATTAGGGTTTTTAACTAATCTTGTGCATCCAATAAGTTCATTTGTGTCATTGGATGATCAATTAGGTCATTTTTGTCCTCCCTAGGCATATTCTTGTCCAACTAGGGTTTTAAACCAATCTTGTGCATCTAATAGGTGTTTTTGTGTCATTGGATGATCAATTAGATCATTTTCGTCCTCCCTAGGCTTATTCTTGTCCAATTAGGGTTTTTAACCAATCTTGTGCATCCAATAGGTGTGTTTGTGTCATTGGATGATCAATTAGGTCATTTTCGTCCTCCCTAGGCTTATTCTTGTCCAATTAGGGTTTTTAACCAATCTTGTGCATCCAATAACTTTGTTTGTGTCATTGAATTAATATTTAGGTCATTTTCGTCCTCCCTAGGCATATTCTTGTCCAATTAGGGTTTTTAACCAATCTTGTGCATCCAATAGGTGTGTTTGTGTCATTGGATGATCAATTAGGTTATTTTCGTCCTTCCTAGGCTTACTCTTGTCCAATTAGGGTTTTTAACCAATGTTGTGCATCCAATAAGTTCATTTGTGTCATTGAATTAACATTTAGGTCATTTTCGTCCTCCCTAGGCATAATCTTTTCCAATTAGAGTTTTTAACCAATCTTGTGCATCCAATAGGTGTGTTTGTGTCATTGGATGATCAATTAGCTCATTTTCGTCCTACCTAGACTTATTCTTGTCAAATTAGGGTTTTTAATCAATCTTGTGCATCCAATAACTTTGTTTGTGTCATTGAATTAATATTTAGGTCATTTTCGTCCTCCCTAGGCATATTCTTGTCCAATTAGGGTTTTTAACCAATCTTGTGCATCCAATAGGTGTGTTTGTGTCATTGGATGATCAATTAGGTTATTTTCGTCCTTCCTAGGCTTACTCTTGTCCAATTAGGGTTTTTAACCAATGTTGTGCATCCAATAAGTTCATTTGTGTCATTGAATTAACAATTAGGTCATTTTCGTCCTCCCTAGGCATATTCTTGTCCAATTAGAGTTTTTAACCAATCTTGTGCATCCTATAGGTGTGTTTGTGTCATTGGATGATCAATTAGGTCATTTTCGTCCTCCTTAGGCTTATTCTTGTCCAATTAGTGTTTTTAACCAATCTTGTGCATCCAATAACTTTGTTTGTGTCATTGAATTAATATTTAGGTCATTTTCGTCCTCCCTAGGCATATTCTTGTCCAATTAGGGTTTTTAACCAATCTTGTGCATCCAATAGGTGTGTTTGTGTCATTGGATGATCAATTAGGTCATTTTCATCCTCCCTAGGCATATTCTTGTCCAATTAGGGTTTTTAACCAATCTTGTGCATCCAATAGATGTGTTTGTGGCAATGGATGATCAATTAGGTCATTTTCGTCCTCCGTAGGCTTATTCTTGTCCAATTAGGGTTTTTAACCAATCTTGTGTATACAATAGGTGTGTTTGTGTCATTGGATGATCAATTAGGTCATTTTCGTCCTCCCTAGGCTTATTCTTGTCCAATTAGGGTTTTTAACCAATCTTTTGCATCAAATAAGTTTGTTTGTGTCATTGAATTAATATTTAGGTCATTTTCGTCCTCCCTAGGCATATTCTTGTCCAATTAGGGTTTTTAACCAATCTTGTGCATCCAATAGGTGTGTTTGTGTCATTGGATGATCAATTAGGTCATTTTCTTCCTACCTAGACTTATTCTTGTCAAATTAGGGTTTTTAATCAATCTTGTGCATCCAATAACTTTGTTTGTGTCATTGAATTAATATTTAGGTCATTTTCGTCCTCCCTAGGCATATTCTTGTCCAATTAGGGTTTTTAACCAATCTTGTGCATCCAATAGGTGTGTTTGTGTCATTGGATGATCAATTAGGTCGTTTTCGTCCTCCCTATGCTTATTCTTGTCCAATTAGGGTTTTTAACCAATCTTGTGCATCCAATAGGTGTGTTTGTGTCATTGGATGATCAATTAGGTCATTTTCGTCCTACCTAGACTTATTCTTGTCAAATTAGGGTTTTTAATCAATCTTGTGCATCCAATAACTTTGTTTGTGTCATTGAATTAATATTTAGGTCATTTTCGTCCTCCCTAGGCATATTCTTGTCCAATTAGGGTTTTTAACCAATCTTGTGCATCCAATAGGTGTGTTTGTGTCATTGGATGATCAATTAGGTCATCTACGTCCTCCCTAGGCTTATTCTTGTCCAATTAGGGTTTTTAACCAATCTTGTGCATCCAATAGGTGTGTTTGTGTCATTGGATGATCAATTAGGTCATTTTCGTCCTCCCTAGGCATATTCTTGTCCAATTAGGGTTTTTAACCAATCTTGTGCATCCAACAAGTTTGTTTATGTCATTGAATTAATATTTAGGTCATTTTCGTCCTCCCTAGGCATATTCTTGTCCAATTAGGGTTTTTAACCAATCTTGTGCATCCAATAGGTGTGTTTGTGTCATTGGATGATCAATTAGGTCATTTTCGTCCTCCCCAGGCATATTCTTGTCCAATTTGGGTTTTTAACCAATCTTGTGCATCCAATAGGTGTGTTTGTGGCAATAGATGATCAATTTGGTCATTTTCGTCCTCCCTAGGCTTATTCTTGTCCAATTAGGGTTTTTAACCAATCTTGTGCATCCAATAGGTGTGTTTGTGTCATTGGATGATCAATTAGGTCATTTTCGTCCTCCCTAGGCTTATTCTTGCCTAATTAAAGTTTTTAACCAATCTTGTGCATCCAATAAGTTGAGTTGTGTCATTGGATTAGCATTTAGGTCATTTTCGTCCTCCCTAGGCTTATTCTTGTCCAATTAGGGTTTTTAACCAATCTTGTGCTTCCAATAGGTGTGTTTGTGTCATTGGATGATCAATTAGGTCATTTTCGTCCTCCCTAGGCTTATTCGTGTCCAATTAGGGTTTTAGACCAATCTTGTGCATCCAATAGGTGTGTTTGTGTCATTGGATAATCAACTAGGTCATTTTCGCCCTCCCTAGGCTTATTCTTGTCCAATTAGGGTTTTTAACTAATCTTGTGCATCCGATAAGTTTGTTTGTGTCATTGAATTAATATTTAGGTCATTTTCGTCCTCCCTAGGCATATTCTTGTCCAATTAGGGTTTTTAACCAATCTTGTGCATCCAATAGGTGTGTTTGTGTCATTGGATGATCAATTAGGTCATTTTCGTCCTCCCTAGGCTTATTCTTGTCCAATTAGGGTTTTTAACCAATCTTGTGCATCCAATAGGTGTGTTTGTGTCATTGGATGATCAATTAGGTCGTTTTCGTCGTCCCTAGGCTTACTCATGTCCAATTAGGGTTTTTAACCAATCTTGTGCATCCAATAGGTGTGTTTGTGTCATTGGATGATCAATTAGGTCATTTTCGTCCTACCTAGACTTATTCTTGTCAAATTAGGGTTTTTAATCAATCTTGTGCATCCAATAACTTTGTTTGTGTCATTGAATTAATATTTAGGTCATTTTCGTCCTCCCTAGGCTTATTCTTGTCCAATTAGGGTTTTTAACCAATCTTGTGCATCCAATAGGTGTGTTTGTGTCATTGGATGATCAGTTAGGTCATTTTCGTCCTACCTAGACTTATTCTTGTCAAATTAGGGTTTTTAATCAATCTTGTGCATCCAATAACTTTGTTTGTGTCATTGAATTAATATTTAGGTCATTTTCGTCCTCCCTAGGCATATTCTTGTCCAATTAGGGTTTTTAACCAATCTTGTGCATCCAATAGGTGTGTTTGTGTCATTGGATGATCAATTAGGTTATTTTCGTCCTTCCTAGGCTTACTCTTGTCCAATTAGGGTTTTTTACCAGTGTTGTGCATCCAATAAGTTCATTTGTGTCATTGGATTAACATTTAGGTCATTTTCGTCCTCCCTAGACATATTCTTGTCCAATTAGGGTTTTCAACCAATCTTGTGCATCCAATAACTTTGTTTGTGTCATTGAATTAATATTTAGGTCATTTTCGTCCTCCCTAGGCATATTCTTGTCCAATTAGGGTTTTTAACCAATCTTGTGCATCCAATAGGTGTGTTTGTGTCATTGGATGATCAATTAGGTCATTTTCGTCCTCCCTAGGCATATTCTTGTCCAATTAGGGTTTTTAACCAATCTTGTGCATCCAATAGGTGTGTTTGTGTCATTGGATGATCAATTTATGTCATTTTCGTCCTCCCTAGGCATATTCTTATCCAATTAGGGTTTTTAACCAATCTTGTGCATCCAATAGGTGTGTTTGTGTCATTGGATGATCAATTAGGTCATTTTCGTCCACCCTAGGCTTATTCTTGTCCAATTAGGGTTTTTAACCAATCTTGTGCATCCAATAAGTTCATTTGTGTCATTGGATTAACATTTAGGTCATATCCGTCCTCCCTAGGCATATTCTTGTCCAATTAGGGTTTTTAACCAATCTTGTGCATCGAATAGGTGTGTTTGTGTCATTGGATGATCAGATAGGTCATTTTCGTCCTCCCTAGGGTTATTCTTGTCCAATTAGGGTTTTTAACCAATCTAGTGCATCCAATAAGTTGAGTTGTGTCATTGGATTAACATTTAGGTCATTTTCGTTACCCTAGGCTTATTCTTGTCCAATTAGGGTTTTTAACCAATCTTGTGCATCCAATAAGTTCATTTGTGTCATTGGATTAACATTTAGGTCATATCCGTCCTCCCTAGGCATATTCTTGTCCAATTAGGGTTTTTAACCAATCTTGTGCATCCAATAGGTGTGTTTGTGTCATTGGATGATCAATTTAGGTCATTTTCGTCCTCCCTAGGCATATTCTTATCCAATTAGGGTTTTTAACCAATCTTGTGCATCCAATAGGTGTGTTTGTGTCATTGGATGATCAATTAGGTCATTTTCGTCCTCCCTAGGCTTATTCATGTCCAATTAGTGTTTTTAACAAATCTTGTACATCCAATAAGTTCGTTTGTGTCATTGGATGATCAATTAGGTCATTTTCGTCCTCCCTAGGCATATTCTTGTCCAATTAGGGTTTCTAACCAATCTTGTGCATCCAATAGGTGTGTTTCTGTCATTGGATGATCAATTTAGGTCATTTTCGTCCTCCCTAGGCTAATTCTTGTCCAATTAGGGTTTTTAACCAATCTTGTGCCTCCAATAGGTGTGTTTGTGTCATTGGATGATCAATTAGGTCATTTTCGTCCTCCATAGGCTTATTCTTGTCCAATTAGAGTTTTTAACCAATCTTGTGCATCCAATAAGTTTGTTTGTGTTATTGAATTAATATTTAGGTCATTTTCTTCCTCCCTTGGCATATTCTTGTCCAATTAGGGTTTTTAACCAATCTTGTGCATTCAATAGGTGTGTTTGTGTCATTGGATGATCAATTAGGTCATTTTCGTCCTCCCTAGGCATATTCTTGTCTAATTAGGGTTTTTAACCAATCTTGTGCATCCAATAAGTTCATTTGTGTCATTGGATTAACATTTAGGTCATATCCGTCCTCCCTAGGCATATTCTTGTCCAATTAGGGTTTTTAACCAATCTTGTGCATCCAATAGGTGTGTTTGTGTCATTGGATGATCAGATAGGTCATTTTCGTCCTCCCTAGGGTTATTCTTGTCCAATTAGGGTTTTTAACCAATCTAGTGCATCCAATAAGTTGAGTTGTGTCATTGGATTAACATTTAGGTCATTTTCGTTCACCCTAGGCTTATTCTTGTCCAATTAGGGTTTTTAACCAATCTTGTGCATCCAATAAGTTCATTTGTGTCATTGGATTAACATTTAGGTCATAT